>VUQS01070874.1:0-30524 GCA_015108495.1 Heterochromis multidens
TCTGATTTGAGGCTCTCTTTTTAAGAGGAGCCACAGTATCCAGAGTCGTACGCAGTGAGGATGTAACACTATTAACAAGATAATCGACCTCTGTGGGAGTAGAGTTTAGGTAGCTGCTCTGCACTGTGTTGGCACATGGCATTGAAGATAACAGTGGAGGAATTATATCCTTAAACTTAGTTACAGCACTTTCAGAAAGACACCTACTGTAATGAAATGTGTTCCCCACTGCTGTGTAATCCATTATTGTAAATTTAAATGTTATTAAGAAATGATCAGACAAAGGAGGGTTTTCAGGGAATACTGTTAAATGTTCAGTCTCTATGCCGTAAGTCAGAATAAGATCCAGAGTGTGACCAAAGTGGTGGGTGGGCTCCTTTACATTTTGAGAGAAGCCAATTGAGTCTAATAATAGATTAAATGCAGTATTGAGGCTGTCATTTTCAGCATCTACATGGATGTTAAAATCACCCCCTATAACAATTTTATCTGAACTGAGCACTAAATCAGACAAAAGGTCTGAGAAATCAGAGAGAAACTCAGAGTATCTGTATCAGTGGACAGAAGAGGCAGAAATTCTGTTCAGAAGCTTTGGTTAGTAACCGGCACCTTGTGTTCTCCTTGAACCTGGCACGTCTCTTCTTGAGTGACTTTGTCTTTAGCTGCTGACTATACTAATAAGAAAACAGTTGAAGAAAGAACTTGTCAGCACTGTTTGATCAGTTCTTTCTTCAACTGTACTGCTTTTGACTGTGTATGAAGACATGCATGTAAATCCCGCACGCACATGGTGTTGATACAAGACATGCAGCAGCTTGACTGACCTAACCTGATTTCTATAAAGGCTTTTGAGCCAAAAGCTGCCCACATACTCACTACACTTAATATCTTTAAAGTTCAAACTCATGACTAACTTTTAAATCTTTATCTTTTGACTTAAATTCATATTTATAATGGCAATAATAATTATGTATTTAGAATGACTCACTACTTATTTGTCTGTTTCACTTGGACTACTGCCTAATTTCACATTATAATGTTTTCATTTGATACAGGAAATATTTGTCTTGCCTAGTGACTCAGACTTGACTCAGGGCTACAGCACATATGTAGATAATTAGATTTGCTTTTTGCTTTTAAATAATTTATGGGTCAATCTTAATGCATGCAACTTTGAAAGAAAAAAATAAGAATAAAATGTTGGTTAATGTGTTTCAATTTACTTTAAAACAACCTTTATTTCTACAGTTATATGTTCCATAATGGCCCAATATTCCCACTACAATGTTCCTTCACACAAATTGCACTAGAGACTGAGTGTATAAAGATTTTCATTCAGGGTGGAAAACTTACATTGGTTAATTTTGCCACCTTAAAATTGCATTTGATTAAATTGTCAATACAAACTGAAAAAAAAATCAACTCCAGCCAAGTATAAATCTCAAAGGCATAATCAAACTAGAAAGAACAAAAAGCACAAGAAAACTCCCAGTGAATATCATCATCCATCAGGAAAATTACTTGACAGCAAGAGAGTGACAGATGCAGATAAAGGTTTGACTACACTGAAGTATCCTTTCAAAAACAGTTTTCATTCTAGAAATAATAGAGCCAATCTTGGATTACTGAGGCTTGTTGTCATGACAGGTTAAAAACTGCCAACTCTTGAAATAGAAGTTCTGAGATATTTCCAAAACACTTTAGTATCATGCAGTCCTCCCACTTTCCCAATGCTCTGTTACAGAATCATTTTCTTCCATTTGAGGCGGACCCCTAGAGTCCAGTCTGAACAATCTGATATGGTACAACAAGCCCGCTTGCCTTTCCTCTCCCCTCTCATACTTTGAGCATTACCTAAGCCTTCTAACACTGGCCAAAAGAAGCATGGCATTGACATCCCAGCAGCTCTAGAAATTTGTTCCACAACTTCAGGGGGGCAACCTAAAACCATCCTTCCTAGCAGACCATACGGAGTACAGGGACGGGTGCAGCAGCCATAATGTGGTTTAGTTAGGGTGTGTGCAGAGTAATGAGGTGTGGAGAGGTCCTACATCTTACAAACCCATACTAAATCTATCTTCTCCTTTCACTTTTAGATCCAAATCTTCCAATTAACAATAAAATACAACTGAAAGCATTCAGATGCTGCACAGAGAGCCCACAGAGGCAGGTTTGTCCAAAGGTCACCTGCCTGTCAGGACCTCTGCTCTGTGCTCCTTTCATAGACTGCAAGTGGGAGGAAAAACGTAATGTCAAACAGCTATAGAGAGTGCACAAACATCTCACACATCAACAGCTCTCCAAACCAAACCACATCAATGAGCTGGAAAAACAGTACATAATTAACTTCACGGCTTGTTTGCTGGATGCATGAGATAAAGACTTCGGCATAATGAAAGGATTTGGCCAGGGAAAGTCTTAGATAGTGAGCTTTTGGCATAGACCCTTTTGGTTTGCTATGTTACAATAAACAGAATAATAATTACAAGATAATGGCATTAAGAGCATGTATACAGTTAATGTTAACCCCATACCACAGCCCTATTTGTAATTCAGTCGCTGGTAAACCAAGAGTCTTTTACCTCCAGAGAGATGACACTGAGATATTCTGCAGCTGTTCAGTGACGGAGATGGTGGGTTAGTCACTTTTAAACATTACACAATCTTAAACTAAACTTAGTGTTAAACCAAAATTCCAGCTATTTTTTGGGCACTTAAAGAACAGGTATGTGCTTTCATGGCATATATATTTTGTAAGGTTACACTTCAGTGTAGTAGACTATGGGGTTACTGCACAGAGGAGGTGTCTATTCATAGAAGCTCTGCTGCCAAGTTATCTGACCATATTACCTCATCGTTCCCTTTGAGATTAATGATAAAAAAAAAATACATATAAATAAATATAGCAAAAAGATTAATTAAATATAATACGCAACAATGTTTTGTATGAGAAAAATAAACTTTTTTAAAATAGAAATCTGCTTGTGATTTTGATTACTTGCTGAATAAAGATACTCACCCTGGAGTTGAGTCGGTTTTATTCCAATAGTCTCTTGTGCAGTCGCTCAAGAGCCACTGAGACCACCACTTAAGGCAATCAAAGCGACTTGACGGGTATTTGTGTTAAGCGTCAGAAAAAATAACAGCGCAGCCAGTTGATCCTCGGTGTGAACGATGTCTTCATTTATAACAAACACCGGCTCGGTTTTGTCGAGGAACCGCGGGAGTCTCCATCAAACTGAGCTCTCCTGCGCGCAACACAGAGGAGGAGAGGAAGAAAAGGGGGAGGCGCACGCATGTAGCAGGAAACACCAGCAGCAGCAGCAGCAGATGTAATCTTATCTGCGTTTCAGCTTCTTCATAGTGCTGTTGCTGAGTGATATGACTGATAGGGTATCAAATAGATAGGCTGCTTGAGAGTTTCCTGCTGGTCAATTAAGGAGGCTTTAAAAGAAATAGAAAATAGTTCAACAACCCTTGTTAGTTAAAAGGGTGAAGTTCACAATGGATAAATGCATGGATGCATAAATTAAAGAAGCCTGGTATTATTTATCTGTCTAATGGTTTAATTATAAAAGCTAGAGCTTAATCTGTAGTGTTTAACACCAATCTCCTGCTTGCAACACAGAGGAAAAGAATTGAACTGAACTGAAATGAGTCTTTGAGGCACACTGCTGTGTCCTCAAGAAACTCCACAGAGTTCAATAACATGGGCTTTCCATAACATATACAGAATTTACTCTAAATGGTCCATTTAATCTAGATTAGCTGCATGCCTGTGATTTTACTTTCATGAACAGACCAGACTCTTTGACTACATAGTAGAACTCCAGCCTTGATATAAAGCATATTACTATTTAATCTCTACTGGGCGCTTACCCCTTTGAAACAAAGATGAAAAGATGGTGATGCAAAACACAGAGTGGAGGTGAGCTTCAAAAGTCTAACATTCACAAGCTTTTATTGAATGTTTTTGCTAACTTTTTAGAAACTGTTCTTATAGCTGACTGGCTGATTTATGTGAGCAGTATTATGCAACCAGGGACAGTTCAGGGTTGCAAAATATCTGGGCTATATCTTATAACCAGAAAAACTGTCATGCACATGACAGGTCACTACTGCTAATCTTGGAATGATGTTCTTTTAAAACAAATCTGATTTTTTTTTTCCTTCATTTGCTGTCATGACTCATTCTGTAAGAGTGGGAGTCAGTGGGCCTAATGACAAAAACACAAGCTGCTGAAACTGAAGTGAACTCTAAGTCCACACAAATATGCAATAGTGGTATTCATCAGTTTGTATATAGAGTACAGGGCACATATTTATACAAATTACCACTTATAAAATGTACACTTTGCCATATCTTGATGCTGTGTAAAAAAAAAAATAGGACATTTCAGTTTTTCAGGAGTTTCAGTGATTATTGCACAATCTCCCTTTACCTCACAGAGTAGTGCTTTCCATTTTTACTATTCTGAGAACAGGCATGACTGTGTAAGCTGAGCAAGCTAAGTAGCCACTTTTTTAAAAATGCCATGTATCTGTGATTACTGCAGGGTTCCTTACTAATAACACAGTCATGCTTTCTTACCTTTTCAGCATGATATACCATATGTGTGTGTCAGTATTATTACACAACGACTGGTTAAGAAGCAAGCCCTTGTTCTCTGATTACACATAAAGCCTAAAAATGTTATCTAACTGCACTCTAACAGTGCTATCATTCACATTATATCCATGTCCAGACATGACCTTTGACTTTTTGCATATACAGTTAGATCCATATATTTTTGGACACTGACACAGCTTTTCTTGTTTAGCTGTGTTTCAAAACACATTTACCTCTTTGGTATGTGAATAATGCGAGCTTAAAGTGCAGACTTTCAGCTTGAATTTAAAGGGCTGAAAGAATATATTGCATTTACTTTTGAGGACTTGCAGCCATATACACTCACCAGACACCCTTATTAGCTATGCCTTGCTAGTACTTGGTTGGATACTCTTTTGCCTTCAGAACTGTCTTAATTCTTAGTTGCACAGATTCAACAAGGTGCTGGAAACATTTGTCCAAGATGTTTGTCCATACTGACGTGATAGCATCACACAGTTGTGGACCATTCTTTATAAACCATAGAGATGTCTGTGCTGGAAAATCCCAGCAGATCAGCAGTTTCTGATCTAATCAGATGAGAACGTCTTGCACCAACAACCATGCCACATTCAAAGTCACCTTTCTTCCCCATTCTGTTGCTCACTTTGAAATTCAGGAGGTCATCTTGACCATGTCTACATGCCTAAAAGCACTGAGTTGCTGCCATGTGATTGGGTGATTAAATATTTACATTAGATAGATATAGATATGGAGTTTATGATTCCCACACTGGGGAAATTTACTTGTTAAAGCAGCACAAGGGTCAGAAAGAAAAAGTGAATTACAGATATTTTAGAAAACAATAAAAATAGACAAATAAAATAAATAAATAAAAAATGAACTAGAACTGTCAAATCACTTTACAAATTATATCATAATTAGTGCATGATTTTTTTTTTTTTAGTTAAGTCTTAAAAGTATTTTTTGTGTGGCTACAGTGAGCTTGACCTGTGACCTTAGTCCACCAAAATCTTAATAGTTTATACGTCAGTCAAAATGAAATTTTGGGCCAAATTCAAAACAATTCCCTTGAGGCGTTTAAAAAGGATAAACAGCCTGAAAACCTAATGAATCTGGCCACACCTGTCACCACAGAGCCAAAAAGACACCACCAAACAACAGTATCTTCAAAATTTCAAAATCCCCCTTTTGGTTTTATCAGTATACATGGTTTAAACAGAGTGGGGGAAAAAACTATTGATTAAGGAATCTTTTCAAGTCATTAACACATTTCCTCCTCTTTAGAGGAAGGAATCTAACTCTTTTGTCATGAGCCAACTCCCTCGCCATTTTTCATGACATCTGTTTCTTGCAGGGAATAAACAGGGGAAAAATACTGAGAGGGATGAAATGAAATGTTGAGGGCTGCCATGATGTTCATCTTTGGAACTCCCACCGCTTGCAACTTTAAAGAGGTAAAATAGTTCATTTCTGACAAGTGCAAGAGACTGCCCTGGGAGACTGACGCTGCTATATGAAGATAATGTCTCATTTGAATAAACTGCCTCCTCTTTCAAAGTATCCATATGCATGAGATGGCAAGTCTAATTGCTGTTAATTCCTATTAAATTGATTGTGATTTATTCACATCTCATTGAGATGCACAAGCTGTGTGTATGAATGGAGTCAAGAAGTTTAATTTCCTGCAGTAAATGAATCCGTTTTGATCAGTTTGAATGGATCGGATGAGCTCACTGTTGATTTTTGTATTCAAACACAGCATTAAAATGGTTATCTGTCTTGGCACATCTTCATAAATACAGTTAATCTCAAGAATTTTTAGCCAAACTAAGACAGAGGCACTATATTGGGGCGAGACTAGAATATCTTGCTATTAAGTAGATTCCCATGGAAGGGTAGAGCTAAAGCTTTATGGCAATTTTCAGCTTAGTGTAGCACCAGCTTTACTTTTCTTGCTGAGTCCCATAGCACCTTTTTTTTAAACCACAACAGGTGTCTTTTTATGACCAGAAAACTTCCAAACCCAAAATCAGCTTTCCACTACCTGCTTAATACCCTTTGCAAATTAATGGCCAGACAGCTGATCATTTTACATTTCAAAGGACAGAAGTTTAAATAATGAAAAGAGAGTAAATATTGGACTTATGTGGATACAATGTGTGATAGTGCTGCTCAGTAACTTGCCAACCAACTGCTAATGAGCTCATATTAAAATTACATGTGTTTGAACCAGCACCCTTTACCTCCTTTGTTTCTATTATTTTAACTTGTTTAAATGAACTATAAATAATGCAGCATTTTATGCATTTGAAGAGTTCAGATGCAAAAACCTCTAAGTCTGCCTGACATGTTTTGTTTTAATTAAGCATTTTTTATCAGGCTCCTATGCTCAGGTTTGGAAAGTTGACATTAATTGAGTTGAAAAAAATTATTACTGAATGAAATGTCTTATTTTCAAAGTCAATTAATTGGTTTTTAACACGTTTGATTGTCTTTTTCAGCAAAACCTTTTATGTTCTTGTGTACATTTTTTGCAGAAACCTCAAAGTTCACCTCTATGGACAATACACAGGTTGCAAAATTGCTAAAGATAGAACTGGAAACATTACAAAGGCTGAAAGCAAAATTCAAAATAAAACACTGAACAAACTGATCAGCAATAACCACACAGTACAACCACATATAATGATACAAAATTACACTTTACTGCTAAGCAATAACAGAATAAGGGGGTTTAGAGACAAAGGTAGAGAGGCGAGGCTGAGATGTTTGGACATGTGCAGAGGAAGGACAGTGGATATATTGGACAAAAGATGTTGAGATGGAGGTGCCAGGCAGGAGGAAAAGAGGAAGACAACAGAGAAGATTCGGGGATGTGGTGAAGGAAGACATGCAGAGGGTGTTTGTCACAGCAGAGGATGCTAGGGATGGGGTGAGATGGAGGCAGATGATCCACTGTGATAACCCCTCAAGGGAGCAGCCAAAAGAAGAAGAAGAAGAAGAAGAAGAAGAAGAAGAAGAAGAACAGAATAATCAAAAAACAGAAGACTCAAAATAAAAATGAAAAAGATGAAAATATAAAATTAATATAAAATGGTGATGTATCAAAATTAAATAACCAAAAATAAATAAATAAATAAATAAATGGGAAAATAAATAAATGGAAAAAGAGTCATGTCATGTCATAAGTTAAGTTAATTACTTGCACGAAGTTAGCAACCAACATCATGATAACAGTCTGAACAAATTGATAAACGGGACTTTTATCTGACCTGACCTGTATGAATGTCACATGATCTGACTGCATCTTCTGATTGGTGGTGCTGTGGACTTAGTGGCTTTTGCTGATAAAGGGATAAAGCCAAATGGCGTTTAGAGGTTTTTATCAGTGTGCTTTGGAAGAGGCTCAGTATCAGATTAAGCATGGTTAGAAGCAAAAGCATTTGATTATCGTACACTATTCACAAGAGCTTTCCGTTGATACTGTTATCTCTTATTATTTTTCACTGTTGCAGCATTTTGACGTCTTTGCATCTGCAACTCTTGCTACTCTTCATTTGTAATTATATATTAGTATTGATATGTGAAGCACTTTATGTTTATCATAACTTTCTTACTTTAAGTCCTTCTCCATTAAACAATCATCAACAGTAGATTAAGTACATTTGACGATATACATACATTACTGAATCTACCAAATTACACCACAAACACACAACACAGATCTGCAAGCTTTCTCTGCCTCTGGAAAGTTTACATATCCTTCAAAGGACTGCAGTCTTTTTACAAAGTAAGGAAGTTATTTTATACTGCTATTGGAGATCCTTGAAGGGAAGCAAAGCTCATTAAAAGCTGAAAGCTTCTCTGCCTACTGCTTCCATCCAGTATTACAATTTTGATTCAAATATTTGGATGTCAGTCACCTTGAAGTGTTTATTATCCAGCACAGGTTTTCATCAGTAAACAGAGGATTCAGATTTGGAAATTGTGCTTTGCAGAATCTGAAGGCGAGAAGCAGAGAGACTTTTGCATATTTTTTTCCAAATTTAACAACAGAAACAGATTTCATGAGAATGCCAGAATTTCACCCGGCAGCCACTGAGAGATAATGTCCTCTAATGATAGTATTGAAGCATATTGGTGTGGGAACAAATGCGCGAGGGTGGACAAGCTCCCTTCCAGCATCGTGGTGTTTGACTTTGAGACAGACTGTAATTAGCAGCACTCTGTCCTCCTCTGTGTTATTAGCACAGCTGACCTATGAATGCATCAGATCAGTGAAACAACACATCTGGTAAAGCTTCTCTGTTCAGGAAAGTGAGAGGTGAAGAGAATATTAAACAGAGACTCCCAATGAGAAGAAGTTTCAGGAATTACTGAAAGACAGTTGTTGCTGTTGTTTTTTACATCAATACACAGACGTGGTTTGAGCATGCATTCAGTATGATTTACAATTTATCCTCCCTCTAAATCATTGTATAAGTTATTTTCTCACAAGCTTGACTCAGAAAGTAGAAATTTTGAGATAGTTAACTCGAAATTTTGAGAGAATAACACGAAATTTTGACTTTTTCCAGTTTTTCCAGTTGCAGAAGCAAGCTTCCATAACATTTAGCTAATAATTATACATGTTGATAAGACAGTAGGATTTTTTTCCTTTTCACTAATGGCCAGGTGTAATGAGAATATTTCCAGCCTTCTCAAAGCAGGATGATGGGAGGCACATAGTTTGAGTTCAAGTTGATTCAGGGGTCTGGAATCCCCCCTCATTTTACATTCAACTGAATCATAAACCTTTTCTTTGGAAAATCTCCTTTCATTCACTGCTCAATTCCTGTGCCAGCAGTCTTGTAATCACATCAGCATGTCAGCGGTGGCCTGTGTGCAGAGTTTAAAAGTTGTATACAGTTAAAAAAGACTTGTGAAGGAAGGGAAAAGATGGACCAGACAAGCTTAAACAGCATTGCCTGCAGGAGATTTATTGAAGGCATCCCTCACACACTGGCATGCCATTTTGGAACTGTCTTGAGCAAAACCCCAGCTGGGAAGTTGTCCAAATATCTCCACTGAACCTAGATTAGTCCTGAAGTCTCACTCTAAATCACAATTGCACTTCCTATAGCTCACTTGGGCTCCTTTAATGGTTTTGCCACTTTGAATTTTCTGACTCTCACAAGAAACTTTTTTTTCACTTCTTTGTAGAAATTGCTTTATCAAAACCACACTGTTCATCACAGGGGAAGAAATCAATAAGGCAGGGCAATGCCAGACTGAATGAGACAAAATATTGACTTTCACACACACACACACTTTACTCCCTCTGGCAAATCCAAACACAAAATACAGTAAAAAAAACAAAAAAAAAAACAGAATATGTTACACCAAATAGAAACTCTGGTTTAATTATGAATACAGAAGAGAGGATACTTACTTATACTTGGAGATTTCTTTTCATTACATTTTTTCCTAATGACTGGTAACAGCTGGAGAAGACAGCTAAAATGATGATAGACTGCAGGCAAGCAGAATGGAGCATTTGGTTTGTCAAGCATTTGGCATTCATTTCTTCTCAAGCACAACTGTCCAAACGTGGTGCAATTTGTGTTTTAGCTTCAAGGATTTCGAAAGAGTTTAACAGCTGGTGTCACATTCATAATGTAAATATTCTTTAAGCTATGTCAAAAAATGTTCAAGGTTGTTCAGCAGGCTGTGGTAATTGTGCTAATTAAGTTTTTATGACTTCCACAGTTTGTCATTGAACTGACCCTGAGCTGAAGTGCTACAGTGAAGCCCACATCTGAATTCCCAAACAGTTAAGCCCTTAACCTCAGAGGATCCGCCACCCTTTAAACCTCAACCTGACTTTCATTTTCTACAGCTGATTAAAAGACATTTAGAATTTGGCTCCTTCTGCCAGCTGACTGCAGCTTGGTACTGGAGAAATTTGTTTTATCTCCTTCTGCCTCAGCTGGGGCCCCTGCTGCGCTAGTGAATGCAGCTGAAATATAAAGCATCTAAGAGAGATGTCAAGCAAAACTCTGACAATTCAAGCAAAACTAGAATGCCTGAAAACTCTCTACAATTAGCTTTTGCTTTCATGCCATCCTTTTCCTGACCCTCAGTACAACAGATTGACAGACAGATTAAAAAATAATGTGATTCTACTGTTAGCAGGAATGCACATCTGTATTATGTGAAGTTGGTAAAATATCATTACGTGGATGCAATTAAGCTGTAATTGTAAAACCTGGGGCTGTCATACAATGATTTTTGGAAGTTTAATCTTTAAGTAGAACCGCTCATCAGATAAGAAAGCTAAAGAGCTTGGAGTGATATTTTCATTTACAAATCTTGTGTTGAATTGCTTTGTCCACAATATTCTGGAGCATGTAGAAGAATGAAATCATCCCTTTCTAAAAACTCTCCAGAAGGACTACACAACCCACATACTGCGCTCAGAGAAAAAAAAAAAAGAAGAAGAAGCTGAGTTTTAAATATGCTGCAGGAGCATGGTGTATGGAGGTGCAAATATCAGAACTGTTGCCACTCTGGCTTCTACACCAACTTGCTGCTACTGTTCTTACTCTTATTACTGCCTTAGAAGCTCCTCGGAAAGGAGAAAACTGGATGGTTAGGTTTCTTTATTAATTATGGAAAATCACAATGTAAAGAGCTGGTTGAAGGTTTTCATTGTTTAAAAAAACCTTATCTTAAGGTCCACCTATGAGCTTTCGTAGTTCTCCTTGTTGGCATATAGAGTTTGCTCAGTTGTTATTGTCAAGGTCATGATTACAAAAGAGTTGTTTCTATGACAACCAAGTGAAATCCATCTGTTGAGGAAGACTTAGATTTGCAGTTAAAAATCCCTGGATAAAGCCACAAAGTGGAAAGTGTGTCAAAGTGTGTCAAATTTTGGACCCTGTTTCCAAAATCAAGAAAAAAAACGTTCCCCTTTGATGCAGAGGTACTTACACACTCTGTTGCCTGACTTAAAGCATGTGTCGTGCATGATGTTGCATCTAAAGTTCTTTGAGGACCTTTGTACTTACAAGGAATATTTTTATGTTAAAAATGGATCCCATCACAGATTGGATAGGAAAAAGGAAACTCTTAGTGAGAAGCCTTTCTAGCTACAAGCATTTTTAGCAGGAAGCTTTCAAGTTGAAACAAATCAGTACTTAATATGGCAAAGTTAGTGACTATAATGAATATTGTAGAGCCTTTAACAAGACGTTATAAGTTAATAATGTGCCCATGTTATAGCTGCTTTAAATGTTTTAGTTATTTACTCATCTTTTCCAGGATGCAATAAGAGTCTATTTTCTTGTAGCTGAGTCAAGGAGTAACTGCTAAATAATGGATATTATGAGTGTGTAGGCATAAATCAAATATAAAGATAAATATTTAAATGTGTGGTTATTTTGTAAATTATTAGAGACAATCAGTATAGTTATATCCTCATGAAACACTCTCATAATTTTCTTCCTGTGTCTTTATTTCTTCCTATATTTCCTTTCACTCTCCCAACCCCAGCATCCGTTCTTCCTATCTGACCCGTGAACCTCTGTGGAAAGGATGTCAGTCTCAGTGGGCCGACACAGCTGAAGATAGCACACGCGCAAACACCAGGAAATCCTCAGCTCTATTTTATTTATTCAAGCCTCCTACTCATTTCTCTGCAAAAGATAAGTGCAGGGAATGGGGGTTTAAGATGGAAATTTTTCACCCATAGCATTGCACACATGCAAGCTTAAAAACACTATTACTATTAACATCTGACCTTGTCCTAACACATTCCCGAGCATGAATTTTAAACAAGCTTCCTCTTCACCCAGACCTAAATGACCCCTAAATACCTCGCAAAATTATTCATCATGTTGTCATATAACAGTTGCCTCAAGCTTAAATATAGGATGGGTTCCTTATGCTGATTTTGCCAGAGTATTGATCAAAACTGTCAAATTCTTCAGCTGCATGCCAGGCATTGTTGGAATGAAAAATATCGCTGAACCAAAGGGGGGACATTCATTTGCACCAGTCAGAACAGAAAAAATACTTTAAAGAATGCCTGATTTGTATTCATGTTCATGTGTTTGTAAGCATATTTTCATGGTGTGGGAGTGGGGCTTAAAAAAACTAAGAGACAGAAAAAAATATATATAAGTGCAACCACGCCAACACCAACACCTCGGCGACAGGTTGACATTGTCCATGTTTTGACAGAAGGAAGCAAATCCCATCTAACTGAGGGATGCTTGTCAGCCCTCTAACCGTCAAACTCATGTCAGGAGAAAATTGCCTACCAGCCATAGTCTGCTCTTCCTCCAGCAGCACAAGCACATCTGCAGATATAGGCACAAGCCTCTTATTCAGCTTGTGTATTGTAGATCAAAGAAGTAAAAGCACAATGCACGCTTGAAAGATGTCATCTAATGACACCGGCTCAACAGTGGATTTAAAGCTCTCAGACCTTTGCTAAAGAACTAAATTGATGATCCTGGCTACCTAAAGCTGTTGTCTTCTGCTGGCTGGCTTCTCTCAGCACAGTGGGTGATACTTTACATCAGTCATGCATGCATGCATGGAGAAAGATATGGATGAAGAGAACAGTATATCCCCAACAATCATACACCAGTTATACCAAAAGGATTCTGCATCAGCAGGAGGTCCATACTTACATCTGGTTAAATTATTGTACTGTATTCTAAATGCAAATCACATGCACAGAAAAACTCCACTGATTATTCCCTATTCTCCTTCATATTTATTATTACCAAAGCAGGAAGGAATGAAAGCATCATTTATCACTTTATTTCACCAGGAAAGGGGCTTACAGAGATTACAAATGCATAAAATAAGACTGCCAACAAAAATAAATACACATAAATATGTATGGTTTAAAAAGAGATGCACAATACAATTTCTTATATCCATGAATAAATAAATCCAATAAATATAGCTACTTCACTCAAGTCATGTGTGCGTAAACTTATGTAAAAAGAAATGAAATGGTGACACTGTGTGGTTATAGTGTGTAAGTGAAGGTTAGACTAACTAGTACTAGAAGAAAGTAACTCACTAAATTATAAAAGTTTTGACATTTTACCAGCATTACCAGCGGAGTAAAGTCAGTCATTATTCAAGGAAACCATTAAGAGATTATATTTTTACATATGCATAAAGTGATTGGGTAAGATGTAAGCTGTAATTGATGGCCTTATTGGCTGCTAAGTACAGTGATGTACCAAATGTGAAATTCTGAACCCATATAAATGTTTTTTTTTTAATTATTTGGCCATTAGCCAATAACAGTGTTTTCTTCTGCATTTAGTTTTGTCAGCCCTGCGACAGACTGGCGATCTGTCCAGGGTGTACCCTGCCTCTCGCCCTGTGGCAGCTGGGATAGGCTCCAGCCCCCCCGCGACCCTGAATTGGATAAGCGGAAGAGAATGGATGGATGGATGGATGGATTTAGTTTTGTCTTGATTTTATTTATTCCTCCATTTTTGTTTTCAAGTCTTTCAAATCTCCTTCACATGAGACAGCAAATAAATATCATCCACTATCATCAGAAATTAAAATATTCTTTTGACATATCTGTGAATCTCAAGCTGAGAAATTGGTAACTAATGTTTTGCAGATATGAACCAGAAGTTTTGCATTACCATGTTGTGAAAAGTACTCATCCAGCATGACAAATTCTCACTCTAATAAGTCACATTTCTGCAGCTAGTGCATGTTAGTAACCAGTGGGTCAAGGGCCTGAAATGATTAGTCTTAAAAAGTAAATAATGATAAGTCATTGCTAACAGGTTCTTAGAATAATCTATATTATCTGGCAAAATTGTTAGCATGTGTATCTTGCCTTTTCCAGAAGTGGTTAAATTATCCATTAAACGTGTCTTCCTGATGAATTCAATGCTGGAGGAAGATTTTTGACAATAAGACAGCCAAGTTTTTAAGTGCATATAATTGTATGAATTAACTCTTAATGCAATCACTGTTACAACTCATTGGGACTTTAAAATTGGTTGGTAGCGTTTTAGTGAATATTCCGCAAATGTATTCTCATTTGAATACTGATACAGGACACACACACACACACACACACACACACACACACACACACACGCATGTTTTATGTTATTTTATTATAAGTTACACTGATAATTTTGTATAAATGGCAAGAGAATAAGATGTGCATTCATTTGAGAGGTAGAAACAGTTTGCCAATATGCCACAGGTTCAGATGTAAGACAATATGCTGATACAGAAAATGAGCTGTCAAATCCACTGTTGAGGGGTGAGTCAGCAGATACAATCACAAAATATTTGTGCGGTCTTTTGACAGAACTAAGAAACACTTTAACTGCTTAAATTATCGTTGGGCTCACAAGTTATGGGTCACTTATTTGGGTTTGTTGCACTGTGAAATATAGATGGCTGAAGATTAAAGATATTCAGAGCCTTCTAGGGCATTAATAATTTAAAACTCCCATCATAGTGAGTCAGTTTGACAACGTGTGAGCAGCTATTTTGTCCCAAAGTGTTAAAAAAAAAAAAAAAGAATTTTCTCAAGGTATAACCAGCTGCAACTTCTCAGTCTTGGATTATATTATAAATGTGGATTAAAGTAAGTCGGCTGGACGAATCCGCTGGACATGAAGGGATGCAGGAGCCCTCCAGTGGATGAAAGCGGAACACCACCGGCCGCGTGGAAGATCACACTGCCAGAAGTGAAGTTGGAGAAAGTTTGGTGGAAGCTGGCAGAGCTCGACCCACACGTTGCTGGGTTCGGACTGACATTAACAAGGGAGTTGGAGCCGGGCTGCAAGGTGCTGTCCGCCCCGGGGTTCTGCTTTTTCCACTTGGTCCTCCGGTTCTGGAACCAGATTTTCACCTGGGTTTCGGTCAGACTCAATGACAAGGCCAGGTTTAGTCTTTCGCACACAGACAAGTACCGAGTTGCGCGGAACTTGTTTTCCAGGGCCACAAGCTGTTCGTAAGTGAACGCTGTTCTGGCGCGCCGTGGTTTGGCACAGGCCTGGTCCGGGCGCCGTCGCTTGTGCGTTGAGTGGTCCTGCAAGGTGACCGCTGACTCCCCGTCTCCACTGTCCTGCTGTCCGGTCAGACAGGGCTCCGTATCCGCCGGTGGGGAGAGCAAAAGGGGGTCTGCAACAACTGGATGCCTGGAGAGTGCAGATTGCTCATCTCCTGCCTCTTCTCCTATAATTAAAGAAGAAAAGTCAGCCCTACAGCAAAGCCAGCGAGGACTTACACAATGTAAATATTATTTATTTCCCTTTAATAATTGAGTTGGGCTTAAGTTGATTGGTGTTAATCGGCAAAGTATGAGAGAAAACCTGAGCCTTCCTTGCGGTTCTTAGTTGACTCATTTTTGAGGTGATTTGCAGGACAGAGCTGTATTTCTGAAGATGTACTTTATTTGATTTTCGAGAAAAATGGTGGCATTTAAGTGTGTCTGGACCAAAAGACATGGATTTAAATGTGTGGTGCTGAAGGACAGTTCCTGGCAGGACAGACATGTGTCACCTGATTAGGAAATGCATGTTCCTTGTGGAGTGTTTTTCCTCTTTGTTCAGTGTGAACTGCAGTTTACCAAACATAGAAGGCCTAAAGTTGACATCTGTAAAGCGTTTGATTAGGATCCTGGGGTCGCTGAAGCGGAACAAAGCATAGATTCTGAGGAGGGGAAGATTTGGTCACTAATCCTTAAATAATTTATAAACCACACAGAGCCTCAAATGTCATGTTGCGGAAAGAAATCCCGTCTAAATCCAGCTTCGCCACCTCAGCCATGACGTGCTAATGGAGTTTCATATTTGCGGGTGGATCGATAAATGTCATCTATTTAAAGGGAAGTTTTAATCGAACGATATTTAGGATCAGACATGGATGGGGTGTGAAGTTTGTACCTGCAAGGTGCTGGAGGGAGATATGCAGGATGCAGTAATGGGATATCGATCAAAGCGCGCAGAGGCATCCTCAATGGGACGATTTAAACAATTATCTAGCCTGCCTGTCCCAATGCCAATCACATACTGGGGCTCTGGGAGCAAGCCTTTGTGGCTTCCTTGAAAGGAAACGCAGCCTTGGAAATTAAGGGAAGGTCATACAGAGATGACAATAAATCTGAGAGATAGCGCCTCACTTTCTGGTATTTGGTCTTGACTCAGAGAAAATAAAACTTTATTGTAAATATTTCAAATGTTTAAGTTTTTCATGTGCTCTAATTTTACAGTGTTTAGACGTCTAATTTAGGTATTTAGACATAAATACGCATACGACATGTTTTTGAAAAAAATGCAAATGTAAAACAATATATTTTATGAAAACGTCAGAGCCAAGCTATATTCTATATAATCAAATAATAAAAAATTATGTTTTCTCTACCTGCTTCTGTGCGCTCTACTCTGGAGTCTCCGCCTGCAGTGCTGTCCGACTCCAAACTTGTTCTCTCTGTATTTGGCGCAGGTAACAACTTCCCCTTGATGATGGAAAGTTCGTTTACCTTCTTACTGTTGAATTTGTTCGGATCCAATATGTCAACTATAGAAAATGAAATCTTATGATTAGACGTCATTGTCACTCCTTGAGTTGAGGCATCCTTTACGCAGAAAGACTCTTGAAGATAGATGTGCTGATGTGCTTAATTACGCGCCCGAAGAGGAACTTCTCATAGCTTAATCTGTTCCTTGTTTTCAAACTTCATCAGACCTGGTTTGTGGCGATGATCCCTCGGAGTGTTGTGTTCACTCCTCTGCTTCTGTCTGTCAGTCTCGCAGCGTGACCGGAGCGCGGTCTTTAAAGCGTCTATCCCCCACCCGTCTCCAAACCAGACACGTGACACAAACACTATTAGCGTTTCACACGACCCCCTAATGGGCTCAAAGTATTCGCCGATAATCACCCATATCATTAAATTCAGTAATTCACGACCTGAAAGTAAATTGTGCACAGATGGCACTTGATCCATATCAGAGATCGCCCTGTCTCCCCAAATTAGACTCTTTTTTCCCCTTTTGGTGTTATTAGGAAGGGGACTTTCGTGTATCTTTTAACAGAAACCAGGGGTTTTCAGATTCTGTTTATAAACTGATAGCTGTTTATATGCTGTCATTGAAATTGCAGGCTTATAGGCTTATAAAGTAGCCAGATTATATTCAGGTTTTGACTAAATATTTAGGAGTACACTGATAATGATTATTTACAAGTGTTATGACAATAATGTCACTTCTAACACTTTAGATATGGCTTAAAAGAAAACAAAACAAAAAAATAAAGAAATGCAGTTCTGATGGCAGTTAAACCCTTCCCACCAGAATTTTTGCCTATTCATAATGGCAGATGTCTTCTGATATTAACTGTGTGTTTTGCTGTTTATCTTTCATGAAATTAGTCTTAGTACTATTTCCAGTATTTTTGAGAGTCCTTTATACCACATTTCTGTGGGCTGCAAGAAATGTATACATTTTAAGGGCAGAAGATAAAGCCTCAAATGACAAAGTTTGTTCTTTATTGATATTGTACAATAAAATTTGCTCACTTACTAGAGAAAATTAAATGAGGACATATTACAGAAATTCATGAGGACTCACTAATCTATATGCTGCATTCAAAGCTAAATTGCAGGCATAGTATAAATGCAGCTGATTGTTTTCTCACCTCATGTAATTGATTTATATTCACAGTCAATCGGCTCCGTAGTGCTTGCAATTAGTATTCAATAAAAAGTGACACAAGGTTGTTTGGAGCTTGATGCCTGCTGATGGCTAAAATGGTGAAACCAGCACCGGATCAATATTCTCAGCAGGTGTCCAATACAGATAAAACCTGATGGGTAACAGACAGTTATTTTGGATACTGTGAAGCTAAACTAGTAACTGAAACTGCACGGAAGGGCTTGCTTGAAACTTCTTTTAATCCTAGAATTATCTAAATTATTCTTAATATTTTATTTTGAGTTAATCCCTTGTGTTTCTCATGTCTTACTAGAAATATACTAAAAAGTCATGGTAAAAATGTACTTAGGTAATTTTTACTATCTAAGCCTGTGTGGTCCTTGTGTTGTGAGTATGAGACAAAAGGCAGACAAGCAATATTGCTATAGTTCTGGCTAGTAATGCTGTAATAATAGGTAATGTCTTTGTTCTTTATTCTTTTGTAAAGTACCTCTTAACATTGGTTTTAAAAGGTGCTATATCATTTTAAAAATTACTTACTCTCTTGTTCAATGACATGGGTGATCCACACATGTTTGCACACTGTTAAAGGCCCCCCTACACAGTTTCCTGTGTTACTTACACAGCTCAAGATGATTACTGTGTTACATGGGAGTTTTATTACTTTCCTGTCATAGTCTGGTGGACTGGCATGGTCTGTAGTTACATAGTCAAACATTTGTTAAAGCGACCACTACAGGGTGTCTGCATGTCAGCATTTACATGTGTATGGCACCTTGCACGGCCATTACTGTAGTCCCTCCATATGAATAGAGCCCACTGCACACTGGAGGTTTACAACTTCCTACGTGAAAGCCCAGTGGCTGGACATCTGTTTGTGCAGGACAAAAGGGACAAGCCTCCAGGACAAAGAGGCCCTCAGGTAGACTTCAGAGAGCGGGAACAGCAGCTGGTTCAGCTCTGAGTGTGTACGGGCCAGAAAGAGACTTCGAAGAGGAGGAGAATTCCCTGTCAAACACAGCAGGGAGCCAAAGAGACACACTTTCAACCAAGACCCCCCTCCAGGGTCAGTAAAGTCGTCACTTCACAGGGAGGCTGCCCCCAGTCTGCTAAACATCAGATAATTTGTCTAAATGGCAGGAGCAACATTATGAGCTGCAGTTCTATTCACAGACTGTAGTGTCTATTGTTTTCTCAAAAGTCCACAGTCTCCTCACATCTCCTGTAAAGTGGGACTTAAACAAAGGATCAGCAAGTGTCTGGTCAATCTTTAAGGGCCTAGTATATCCTCTGCGCCAGCTGCCAAAACTTTTTAAGACACAGAAACATTACTGAAGAATATAGTCATGGTCTTGCATGCTTTGGCACAAATGTTCAGAGGGGGACTGTGGAAAGATGACAGATAAAGAGTCTGGGAGAGTAAAAGAGAAAGATGCGAAACAAAGAGCAAAATAGCAAAAGTATAGAAGCCAACAAACAAGAAACTATGAACATGAAAATCTGATTTGATACCTGCTAAATATCATAATGTTAGGATTGTCACTGTGAGTATTTTGGCATTTAGCAAAATTCAGCCTGACACAGCTGTTAGCATGGCTGTAGAGCATCATCATGTGGTAATTCATTTGCAGGCAGAAATAAGGTTGAACACTCTTTTTTGTTGCTGCATTCCAGTCTTTCTGACATATAACATTAATGTTTATATTTAACTAAAAAATTTACATTATCAATTTTGCATAACCCCCATTTTCTTTATATTTTTCACCTACTTTTGATTTTGAGCTTGTTTTGGTATCTTATTTGCAGATCTTATAAGTCATATCTGAACTGAGTAAACTTACTATCACTATTATTATTATTATTTATTTTTTTTACTTTTACTTAACCAAGAAATTCCACTGAGATCAAATCTCTTTTACAAGAGATACCTGGCCAAGGTATCAGCCATATAAACTCAAAATATCTCAAAAATGCAACAAATACAACATAAAACACAAGACCTACAACACAATATAGAATATAAAAATACCCATAACATAAAGCTTTTGTGACTTCTCAAGAAAAAACATCAAGAGGTCTCTTTCAGTGCATTCCTTATGATGCTTTTAAATTCACCAATAGATATAAGAATAGTTATGTTTAGGTCTTTCTGTAAATTATTCCATCTCCATCTCAAAAATACGCTGTTTTCCCCACATCTGACAGAACTCTATCAAAAACCAACCATTTAGAGGAGTGTAGCTGTAAGTATTGGTACTGAGACAGAGAAGGGTACAAAGGTAAACTGGAAGTTTACCTGGAAGTTTACCTAGTATCACTTTATAGAGAAAAATATACCAATGTTGTTTTCTATGAGTGGTCAGTGATAGCCAACCAACCAAATCATAAAGAATACAATGGTGAGTCAGAGACTTTTCATTTGTAATAAAATGATGCATGGTACACTAAGTCAAGACTATGTAAAACTGAAGAGGAAGCATGCATACTGTATATATCACCATAATCAGTCCCATTATAAGACTGACAAAAGGTTACCAAACTATCACTGAACCATTACACTTGCACAGGGCTTTAAAGTCTCTGCAACTTCATCTATGTTCTCTGCTAATATTGAAAGGACCAAAAAATTCCACACCATTTATTATTTAAAAAAATGTAGTCCAAAAAACCTTTCCAAGGGAAGTGACTGACAGCATGCAGGTTTTCCTCATATTTAATGTACCTCCCCTTAAGAACTTACTTTCTATGTTGACTTCTTAACTTACACTTGTGTTATTTATTACACTATCAGTACATCTTGTGGTTAATATAACAACAAAACTTCTAGCTTGGTCAGTTGAGTGGCACACACTCAAAAAAATAAAATCTCACTATTGTTGGTTTTAAAGAACCCTCTTTAGTTGGATTTACTGAACAAATTAGGGTTTTTTTTTTAATTTACTTGAGTTATTTGTGTTATTTCAGCGAAATACTGTGCACTCAAAAAAATGTTTTTTGGATTTACTTAAAAACTTACATCAAGTGGTTCTGCTCTACTGTGTTAAGTAACTCCTAAGAAATTGTGTTTTACTCTAAAATGTTGAACTGACTCAACAAAAAGCCATTGAGTTAACCTGCCAAAATACAGTATTTCATTGAATTAGTTTTTTTTGTTTGTTTGGTTCCGCCGGAGGTTTCTTCCTGTTAAAAGGGAGTTTTTCCTTCCCACTGTTGCCAGTTGCTCATAGGGGGTCGTTTGATTGTTGGGGTTTTCTCTGTATTATTGTAGGGTCTTTACCTTACAATATAAAGTGCCTTGAGGCGACTTTTGTTGTGATTTGGCTCTATATAAATAAAGTTGAATTGAATTGAGTTTGTTTGTTTGTTTGTTTGCATGTGTTTTGGCAGGTTAGGTTACTCAGTGGCTTTTCATTGAGTCTGTTCAACATTTTAGAGTAAAACATAATCAGTTTGCTTAGCATTTACTTAACACAGTTGTGTGGAACCACTTAACATAACTTTTTAAAGTAAATACACTAAAAAACATTTTTTTGTGTGTGTATTTAACATGCACATTAGTAGTTTAAATCATTTTGCAGGAGTTATCTCAAAGCATTTACTCCTGTTACATATGTTTCCATGTCATTGGCACTGATGTGTGCCAATGCAGATCAATACCGTACAATTTTCCTTAACAGGCATAAAGCTTCACCTTTTTCTTCTGTGTGCACCGCATGCCTGTGGATGCTACCACCAGCCAGGCCTCCTTTCAGTTAGCCCTGTGTGTTTGTGTGACTCTCTCTGACAACAAGGTCAGTGGCATTGCCCAGTAATTGTCCTAACGGCCTGTATACCTGTTGGGTGGAGGCGAGTAATGAGAGTTTTTCATTACAGGCGGGACGGGTGAGTGCGCCTGGCAGATGCTGACAGGCAGCAGATGTGTAAAGTTGGGGGTGATTTGTAAAGGGGTCAACTGCCTCGCAGAGGAGATGGAGGGCAATGTGGGATGGGGGTAAATTATGCTGAGGGACACTGTCAGTCATACCACACTACTGTCACAACAAGGTAAAGGTCAGTTCAAACATTGGTGTTGTCAGCTAGCATCCAGAATAGTGTGATCAGGTCAGGAAAGTGTGCAAACCTTATACCAAATAATGACTGGAGGGTGTAGTTGAAAGGGTAGCCATTTTACGCAAGACTTGTTTTAATCCACTGTCATGGAAAAACTGCCCCTAGTTAGATTCATATGTGATTTTTGTGAGATGGTTTTGGTGTTTTTTGGATGCACAAAGCTAAACAGGATGTGCCTGTTTCTATTTGAAAACCCAGTGTTTTGTTTTGCCCTTTGTGTTCCTAGTTTTTCCATTCCCTCCTGCCTTCTGTGTTTCCCTGCCTCTGTCTTCATGTTTAGTGTTAGTGTTCATGTTTCAGTTTAGTTATTTGTCTTTTGGTTACTTTCTATTTTACTTTGAAAGGTTAGTTTTCCCATGTGTCTTGTAATTTTACTTCCTCTGATTGTTCCTTCCCTTCCTTTCATCCTTTCCTGCCTTGCCTTAATTGTTTCCACCTGTGCCTTCTTTCTGCCTGTGTCTCACTTATCAGTCAACCTCTGTGTATATATTACAGTCTTGTCTTTCCCTCTGTCCTTGTCAGATCATCTGTTTTCCTTCTCATGTTCATCATCTGTGTATCCCTGTACTTTGTATCCCCTGTGCCTGCTCTTGGTTTGTTTTTTGTAATTTTGTTGTCACTTTTGGTGGACTGTGATTAGTAACTTTTTTTAAAAAAGCCTGAATTTAGTGTCATTCACCCAGTGTCTTTGTCTGTCTCTTTGAATTAACTATAACACACATTCTCACATCTGTACAGTCAGCTTATAATTACCAAATACCATAAGAAGCAAGTCTTTGAACTGTAGGAGGACAGTGGAGCAGTCAGGGGAAACCCTTAAAGGCACAATGAGATCATGGAAACTCCACACAGAAAGGCCACATCCAACCTGGTGATTGTAACCATGCAAGATGGATGTAGCTTTTAGGTCTACAAAGTGAAGCCGGAGGGTAAGTGCTCTTTTGTTCTCTGACCCTAGTAAATACTTTCCTGATGAGTTTATGCGCTCATACTGAATAAAACATGAAGTTCATTTTGTAAATTATGGTAATTATTTGAGGATTATAGACATATGCTCACTGACAAACAACTTGTCAATCGTAAGTCGTTAGCCAGTGAGTGTGTGGGGTTGTCAGTTTCACATTCAGATCCACTTCTTCCTCATCATGTCAGGTTTCAAAAAGCGCCAAGGTGGTGACAGCAGAAATGTTCAGCTCGAGACTTTATATCAAGACTTCACTTCACCAGTGGGTGACATCGTGATGATTACGTCCATCTTTTATACTGTCAGTGCTTGGAACCCAGAAACTTCTTGCTGTGAAGTAACCATGCTGACCACTTGTGTTAACTTGTTCTCTTCACAGTGGAAGAATGTAATACCAGTTTTGTGGTCAGAGACTTAACAAGTTGTAAAGCTTCATGAAATGCAGCAGCTAGCCCGCCAATCACAGTGAAAAGCTGCAATCAACACATCTAAGTGCACATGCAGTGTTCGATTTGAGACAAAACTACACAGAACAAATTCCATCTAATCTATGCACAAGTATGCAAGTAACGTACATGGTGTACTAATAGATCTGAATTCATACAAAGTGCATAATTTTTATGATCTCATCCAGATATCTGGGGATGGATTGTAGAGGACAGTTTGTCTATTTTTTTTTCTTTTACAGAATCTTGTCTCATTAGCATACTACCAATGAATTTCTTCTTTTGTTTGCATGGCTTTATAGGTATACATCAGATTAGAGCTCCTGATCTCATTTCAATTCTTTAAGCTTAGTCCCACGGTAACTGGATAATATCATTAAACAGTGATGTGATGCTAGTAAAAACATATAGAAATTAAATACTAATAGCAGAAATCGCTCTGTGTAAATGTGCTTACATAGCAGCATTTTGTCTTTTGTACAAAGCCAGGACGGCTTAATCTATTGTCCCTGCTGGACTACAGATTATATGGAGTATAAATTAGACTACATAGGTATTTTGGCCTGCATCTCTTGTCCACACAAAAAATGCAATTGCAGCCTAGGGAGGTGAATGCCATGGTGAGCAGAGGATAGTGTGCACAATTAGAAAGACCAAGAGGATACAGGCAGAAAAAGCTGCAGCTGCCTGTTTTCCACAAGGCTGAGGCCCGCTAGTAATGGCTCCGGCATCTGCACAGAGCGCACTGTCACTCAACACAAGCATTGATTAGCCATTGTTCTGAGAAGGTCACATCATAATTCATTAACAATAATTAGTCCCGCAGTGCCACCTGCACTCCTTCTCTCGATTGCCCTGTTAAATTACGAGCTACCATCACGGTTCACGTGTGGAACAATGAAGATATATCTGCAACGTAAAGGCAAGAGCTATTAGTTACATTATTTAAATGGACCCGTTTAAACCTGGGGAGCTGTCTTTATGAAGGGCAATTAGGCACTAACCATAATTGATAATTCACGCTAATTACAATTAGGAAATATAAATAGTGGGTGTAGGATTAATCATCATTGCAGTTAAGCAGAAGCACCCACGGTGCAGGGTGGGTAGGTGTGATGGAAGGCGGTGGATTACACTCCATTCATCTCCATCTAGGGCAGAAACAGATTGTGTTTGTCCCTTTATATTTTCCATTGACCATTATCTCTGTTTTGTTTCTATGCCCTTGCTAAATAGTTCATGAGGTTGTGAAACTGTGAGTCTGTAGTTAGTGAACTGCAGAATGAGTGCAGTGGCTGTGTAATGGTAGATGTGACTGGAAGGACTGGTGCCATCCCTTGTCCAAAATGATGATTAAACTTAGAGTTTTCAGTTTCAGTCTAGTTTTAGCATTGGGTGTTTACAGAGAACTCAGATATAATGATTTAAAATTTGAATATGTATTTCCCTCATAAACTTAAAAAAGGTGTTGGCTATTTTCTGGGTTGCTTTGTGAAATCTCATGCTGTATTCGCATTGAACCAGGTCACTTTTTAGATTAAATCTTCTTCAGATCCTCTAATTAGATAAAGGTTTTCCAAGGTTACCTCATCTGACTTTTGAGATTGGCACGTCAGCTGCAGTGATAAAGATGCATGTCGTAATCCAAATTAACATTAACAGCGCTTGACCACAAACTCATGACACAATGAGATCTAACCTATTCCCTCTTGTTAAGAAATTCAGGCTCTTGTCTTATTGATGTGCAGTGGTGAGCTTAAACTACTTAAACTACATTACAATTTGTGACTAGCGAAAACACTGGTTTAAAGATGGCAGGTTGTGTTTTGCAAATTAAACAACATTGATAATGCAGCGTATTCTTTGCCTTTGTCTTTGGTCTGAGAAGGCACAACAGTCTGATTTAAATACAAATACCAAGCTGTCTTAGCTGAGCAAACAAACGAATAGCAACTGGCCTCTCTGGTAGGTATGTAGGCATGTTTACTCAGATGTGCCCCCATTAGACTTTATTGGCTTATTCACAAGGGATTTGAATTAATCATTGGCATTTGTATGTGTGTGCAAGAGAGAGAGAGGGAAAGAAAAGAGGAAGACGCTGCTTTATTCTGTGCAATTTAATGCAGAATTTAGCCTGCTTCATGCATATGGATTACACAAAGAAAGGGGGTTTTGGCAAGTGATTATGATAATAAAGAGCAGATTCTACATTGTAATCATTTGTAATTATTTGCCAACTTTCATCTGTCCTGAGGTCAGAGATATTTTCTAATCATTGCATCTCTATTACATATTACAAGTCTTTCTGAAGTATTCCGTGATTTTAGACTGACTCCAGTCCAATAATTGTGCAATTGGCCCTTATTTGAATAAAGAAAAGGTTCAGTTGAAAATTTTGCACAAAATGAAAATGCTTTTTTAAGATCCATGGTCTTCAAATGGGGCCCTACATCGTGAGGCCCCCACTGTCGCTGGCAGCCGGTGGTAATTGCTACAGTGAGAGCTGGATCAGTGGAGCTGCTCTAATCAATAAAGTCTTCATCAACCATTTCCCCTGATGATTCTCCCTCATTTCTCCCTTAATTGTTCTTTTTCATCAAACAAGGTCTGTGCCGTGAGCATGTGTGTGCGTCTTTGTATGTTTGTGTGCTCCCAAGAGTTTGTGCTCCGGTCCTCCCTCTCAATGGACTGTGGCTAACAGATTGCTAATGGAAGCTGAGCTGCAAACAGCAAAGGGAACCTTTGCCTCCCATAACTAGACTGTGACCTCCATGGGAGGAGGATTACTGTTGATCCAGCTTCCCTAGAGCAGCTTCACTCCTGACACCGAGCATGACCACTGACTCATACAAGGCCTTAAATGTTTTCTGTGTTATACTTTAGTCATTCACAGTAAACTCAAAGGTAGCCCTGATATCTCAGATTAATTATAAGCCCATAAATGTAGTAATAAACTGCAGTCATAGGGTTTAATTAATGTTCTGGCACATGTGAAATAGCAGTTAAGGACCGATTCCTACTTCCTGGATTTATTTTTCCAGTTTAGGACACAGCAGTCTCTGATATCTCTGCTGCCAAACGCCCGAAATAATGAGCATATGTTTCCTTTCCTCATTATGAATTTTTTCCTACAGACAATTTCTATAACCTATAAAGAGTTAGTTATTTTTGTCTTTTGGATGAACTGACCCTTTACAGAACAGTTTAACTCAAGGAAAAATATATAACTTTTTAGCAAAAAAAAAAGAAACCAGCATTTAGAGACGTTTTTGCTCCTTGCGTGGTATTGATTAGATTTTTTTTTTTTTAAACCCTAAAACACAGTGCCTGGTTTTTCTGTTTAACTTTTAGACATAGCACCTCCTGAAGATGTTTTTTTTTTTTCTTCAGTTTTCATAGCTGCCCTCTAGTGCCCTGCAACCTTCATCCTCAGATGTTTTGGCCCATGACTGCCAAAGAATTGGAAATGATTGGAGTATAATTGTTTTCCTTTAGCACTTATTGCCCTTCTGTGCTAGTAAAACGGTTTGGGTCCAGGGGGAGGTTTGGGTCCAAGGGGAGGAGTAGCTGGCTTTCATGAAGCGTCCCCCCTGGTTGTCTGGCTCTGCTTGCTCCACTGCCCATGAGGCGCATCCTGCAGTCAAAGGGCTGGCTCTAGAAGGGAAAAAAGGTGGGAGATTTGTTAAAGTTAAATTGGCACTTGTGTGTCTTTAGGGCCAAAACAGTCCATAGCTGTGACACCAAATTGCACATTGTTAATTCCCATTTTCAGATTTGATACTGACGATACACACTCCAGAAAGGTTGATGTAACAAACACTGTACAGTGATCAAAAGAGATTAAAGAGTTTACAGATTTTCAATGCTCATTAAGAATTCTTCACTAAATACTTAAAATTATTGTGTGAATCCCCAATAAATCTGGTCAGTTGAGATGAGTATTGTCTGCCAGAGGTGCAGTGGGTGATTAATTGTTCTTAATGAGATATGACTAGACAGTCCGTGAAATTAAAATGAGTTGACTTCACTTTGACCCTATTGATTTCAAGCCGGGAATCCAGAATAGGAGATAAAAGAAAGAATGACTTGCCAAATTTCTTTTTGAAGTCCCTGTATAGGCTTTATAAATAAATAGGATTCATGTATCAGCTCAAACTCAGTATCATCAGCGTCTCAGTTTTCTATACTCTATACAGTTTTTCACACTCAAGAACAAACCACAGAGGGAAAAAGATATAATTATAATTCAAATATTTCTGAAATCCATCCCTATTTTGCAGAATCTGAATCTAAAAGATTTAAAGCATCAAAGCATCAGACTTTTATTTATACATCAAAATGAAGGGAATAATTGTGGCATTTCCTAGAAAATATAACTTATTGTATTTTGGAAAAATTGGTGAGCTAGAGTAACTCACTGCACATTAATGTTCTTTGATATAAAACAGCAAATTTTGCCATTAGAGCTCTTGTAGTGATGGGATTAATGCTGCATTGGCACTCTATCAAAACAATAAATATGTTCTAGATGAATCTGTCCTATATTAAGATTTATGAAACCTTTAGGGTTGTTGACTTACAGGACTTGAGAAAATTAGGTTTGAGTTGTCTAACAGCCGGGCCACTCATCTCTTCAGTAAACTGCCATATATTGTGCCGCTGTGGGTTTTATCGACATATTCCATTTCTGAAGTCTTTACCTTTTATGACCATTTTCATAAATTCTGCCCGGGACAATCTCTGCTCTCTGTGGGGCTGATAGAAAGATCATCTCAGGGTGTAGTTTGATGCTTCAGCACCCACTCACACCCTCTCACATTTGTACACACACACAATGTTTTATATTTATTTATATAGATAGAGAGATAGAGAGATATAGATATAGATAGAGAGATAGAGAGAGAGAGAAAAAACATTCATGAGTACATCAGGAAGATGGCCACAACTGATGATGTGCTTAGTGAATACCTCAGGCAGCAGAAACCTGAGAAAGAAGAGGAGCTATAACAGGAACCATCATGGAAGGACAGGCCCCTGCACGGCATGTACCACCGGCAGATAGAAGAAGTGGCTGATTGAGAAATCCTACCAATGGCTGGACAAAGCTGGACTGATAGACAGCACTGAGGCACTAATCATGGCAGCACAGGAACAAGCCCTAAGCACAAGATCGATAGAGGCTGGAGTCTACCACACCAGGCAAGACCCCAGGTGCAGGCTGTGCAAAGATGCCCCTGAGAGTGGCATTC
Source organism: Heterochromis multidens (assembly GCA_015108495.1). Classification (NCBI taxonomy): domain Eukaryota; kingdom Metazoa; phylum Chordata; class Actinopteri; order Cichliformes; family Cichlidae; genus Heterochromis; species Heterochromis multidens. The sequence continues at coordinate 29,085 of VUQS01070874.1, forward strand.
TCTGGGGAATGTCATTCAATTTGCATGGTGCTGGGCTGTGAGCACAAGTCCTATTAAAAGAATTAGCAGTGTTTGTTCAGTTCCTCCTTGTACAATGAAGCAGACATTGGTCTTATGGCTCAGTTGATGCCCTTCTACAGTCCTGTCCTGTCCTGCTCTTCTCCTGTAATAGTGTCAGGGTGGGCTGTGTGGTAGGCAGGGAGTGGACCCAAAAGCAGGACTCTGGAGACAAGAAATCAACTCAAAATCCAGCTTTAATGTTGCCTGTTCACAGGAATACAAAAAACAAAAACTTCTGCAGGGCAGGAACTAGGAAACAGAGTCAAAGTCGCTAAGGAGAAAACAGGGCAGAGAGACACAGCTAAGTGGGGGGACGTGACAAAGAACTAAAGAAAACTGAGTACTTAAACACACATGAGGTAATTAGGGAGATAAGAAACAGTCGGGGAAAACAAGACACAGGTGAACAGAATCTAACAAATGAGACATTATGCTGTCATCATTGCAAGTCACCTGTCAGTCTCATTCTGTCCTTTGTGAAACTCTTAAACAACAGTCAGAGTTATCATGAAATTACTGAAAGCACAATGAAAAGAAACTGGTAGGTAGAAAATGATTAACTTTGAAATATTTATTCTGTTCCATCAATATATGGTAATACATATTAGGATTTCACTGTTCTTGATTAGCATGGAAAGTAAAAAAAGAAATAAAACACGTTTAAAATATGTGGAAGAGGCAGGTAAGGCTTGCAATTAAAACTAATCCTTGAATATTTGACTTATAAATAAATATATTACATGTATCACACTGTGGTATACAAACTATTGTTGATCAATGCATTTTTGATTAGTAATTACCAAAAAATGCAGTTTTGTTGCTTTTTATTCACACATTCCAACTGCCCGCTAAGCGCTTGAAGGAACTATTTCAAGTCTGACCCACGTGACGACCCCGAATTTTGAACCCCACCTGACACGACTGTAATTTACTCAACAGCTCTGATCCACCCTACACTCCTTGTTTCTGTTCTAAACTAAAATGCGAAATCTGATGTGTTGCACAATGGTTCCTGATTTAACCCTTTCACTTCTTAATTGGTATTTTTATATTATAAAAACTAAGTAAAAAGTACAGAGACCTGCCATCTTCAGAAGTTTTCTGATGACTCTGCGGTGGTTGGATGCATCAGTGGGGGTGATGAGACGGAGTACCGGGCTGTGATGGATTCCTTTGTCACGTGGTGCGAGCAGAATCATCTGCAGCTGAACGTGACAAAGACCAAGGAAATGATTGTGGACTTTAGGAGGACCAGAAAACCAGTGACCCCTGTTTCAATCCAGGGGGTCGATGTGGACATAGTGGAGGACTACAAATACCTCGGAGTACACATTGACAATAAACTGGACTGGGTTAAAAACAACTGCACTGTACAGGAAG
>VUQS01070875.1:0-10644 GCA_015108495.1 Heterochromis multidens
TTTACCCCCTGGCCCTCAAAACACAGCTTTATTAGAGAAACAAAATTAGCCCCCCAAAATTTAACTTGAACGCAACTGGTGAGCAATAGAGAGAAGACAACAGAGAATGACTGAGGCCACCTTCTCAGTAGCATGCGTTGTCTACTATTCATACATATAAGTATCATGCATGTTTTTTAAAATACATTTTAAAAGCAAAATTAAGGTCTCCATTCCTTGAGGCATTTTAAAAACTGTTCCCTGCAGCTCTCCTTTGCACCGGCTACAGCAATATTGACCACAGAGAGATAATGGCACCGTTGTAGGGATCGAGTTAGGAGACTGGAAGAGACATGGTGGCATAACTTGCAAGTCTTGTAGGGTTAGGTTGGACATTGACCTTTGTCGTACTGGACCTTTGTGTTTTAAAACATGATTTAGTGTTTTTTCACTTTCTGCTTAGTTTTATTGCCACTATTTTGGGTTTCACTTGCTTGTTTAGGAAGTTTAGGAACCTAAAACTACTTGGCTAGGGTTAGGAAAAGATTATAATTTAGGTTAAAATAAGCCCCTTCACACCAGCAATTCTCTGGATTGAAAAATGATGAGTTGTGAGTGGCAGTTCCATCTCACTAATGCCATAACTGGGTACATTATGCTCCACCGGCAAACGTCACCTTGTAGACATGCCAGTGGTTTTGACAGGACAGTATTATTTTAGAGGAATGAGAATGCCCTGGAGTTTCTACTGATTAGGGCTGCATTTGGCCTGTTAGATTATGGAGAAATCATAATAAAGATTATTTTGGTCAATAACTGTAACCTTGATTAATTAAAACAAAACAAAACGTAAACATCATGCATTCACTGAACTCTCAAAAATGTGTGTTCTTAATCGTCAATAGGTCGTCATCAAAATTCATCTTGAGTCGGTGTGTAACTTTGCCAAAATTGTGTTGTACTCTGTAGTTTTCTCTGGTCCCCTCCCTAATCGAACTAGTAGTGACTGTCTGAGTGGTGTCCAGAAAACAATTTGGGCTTTATAGGTAATTGGAAAACTTTCTGGGGGACACCTGATCTTGTTAGGAGAGACAGCATCAATCCCACTTTGGATGGAGCAGATCTCATTTCTAGAAATCTGGCCAAATTTATTAAACTTCCCAAAATTTGACTATCCAGAGTTGGGACCAGGAAGCAGAATTGCAGTCTTACATGCCTCTCTGCAACTTGTCTACTCCTGTCATCCCCCAAAACCCCATCAAGACTGAATCTGCTCCCAGACCACTAAAAACCAAACTTAAAATCAGCAAAAAATGAATTAAGCATAAAAAGTCACAATTCAAGTAAGCACAAGATAGCATCCTCAACTGCACCAAAGAGTAAAACAGTGAAATGTGGATTATTAAACATTAGGTCTTGTTCTTCTTAGTCCCTGTTAGTGTATGATTTAATAACTGATTAATTATTTCTTGTTCACGTCTTTTCACGCTCCATGTGTTTATACACCACTTTTCATTTAACCATTAGTTATTATTAAACTCTGGTTCTCTTCCATAGTGTGTCTTTTGTCCTATCTCCCTCTGCTCTCTTCTCTTCCCCTCACCCCTCCCTGAGCCTGGTTCTGCCGGAAGTTTCTTCCTGATAAAAGGGAGTTTTTCCTTCCCACTGTCACCAAGTACTTGCTCATAGGGGGCCATCTGACTGTTGGGGTTTTCTCTCTATTATTATAGGGTCTTTACCCTACAATATAAAGCACATTGAGGTGACTATTGTTGTGACTTGGCGGTATATAAGTAAAACTGAATTACATAGGATTTCCTTAACTTATGAATAAAATATAAATAAAAAGCAAACAAACAAACAAGGGACAAAAAATGCAGAGGTGGTTCAAAGAAACAGGGTCATCTGGTAGGAAGTTAAGCCCAGACTCCCACTGCGCAAGGGCAACTGCTGGCCCTGCAAAAAAACCCGTTTTGCTTCTTCTCAACAGATCTTGTTTACCAAAGGCTTTCGTTTTGTCACCTTGGCCCAAGCTGAACTAAACTGAGTCCTTTTAGGATGAAACTCTTGCTAGGATGCTTTAAGCAACTGGTTGCATCCTAATTAACCAGTTGCACTCATTAGGATGTTGCATCTACCCAAAATACAACATCCCAGGTAGAAAATATCTTTCAGTTTAATTATGCGACTACTGTGCCACTCCTGAAGAGTTGCAAGGTTAAGTTACTTTAATTATTGATAAACTAAAGTGTTAAGCAGTTATTTTACACTTTTACTTAAAATTTCCAGGAAAAAACTACCTAGGCTACTTTTGTTCTTACATTTGATTTATGCTGTGTCACTGTATATAATGCGATGTCACTATTATTACAATATAATGCTGCTGCTGGCACCTTGTTTCTTCAAATTAGGAAGTGTGTCATCAATGACAGCAGCTCACTGGAAAAGAAGAATGGGAAACGCTTTTACTTAATGCAATAACTTACACTTATAAATGCTGCTGACTGCAAGCTGCAAGTATCAATAAAACGCTGTTCAGCATTTTTTTCCTATATCGTCAGAAATATGGTTATTGCAAATTTCCTTGAAATATTGTGATATCATTTTGAAGCTACATCACCCACCCTTACTGTATAGTGCCTCTAATAATCTATATCAGCAACATCACATAATGGAGTGTGTACCTGCGTGCCTACATGGTCAGACATGCAGATGACAGATGGCGAGCAGAAAAATCCATGGAGAAACTAGCCCATTAGCTGAGCTAACCTTGAAAGTACTGGGGAGGTTGGGAAGCTGGAGCAAGCCAACAGTCCCCTGCAGGGAGAGTGAGAGTTGAACATCCTCCCTGCATGGGCTGTGGAAATTCAATTACAGCCTAATGAAGAGTGAGCTGACCTCCCCGCACTGCCACCCCTCCTCCCTCATCCCTCTCTCCTCTCACCAAGCTGAAGCTCATCATTTACTGTAGCTGGGCAGGTTGGCAGGTCTAACTGGTTTCACTGAGACCGCAGGCATCTTTGTCCACAGAATATCTATGTCTCCTGACATAACCCTGTTTGTGTACAATGGATTCCTGTCCTATTGTGTCATTTCTGTCCTTCTAAATCCCTCTCTTTTTTCCATCTGTCTTCTTTGTCCTTTTCTGAGCTCTTCAACCTGGAGAAGCTGAGGGCTAACAGGCTAGTCAATTCTGTCACAATCATTGTCACAGAAGCTCTCAGAGCTAGCCTATTACTAATACACAAACAATAACCCTCTGGCCAATAACAATCTTTTTTCATCTTTCCCCCTCTTTCTTTTGTTTTTGTTTCCATTTCTCTGTTCCAGGAAAAACAAGTCTTTACAGAAAAAAATGGCATAATTTAAAGTATTTCTTCTCTCAACTGATTTAGTCAAAGCACAAATGAAATAAAAGATAAATACTGGCCACTGACATTGGTAAATACCATACAGTGCACCAGTAAGTGTCAACAGAGTATCCCTACTTGCTGTCAACTAGCTCATTATCTTGGTCAATAACTGGACCGATAATTTCATAGTTTCTCCAAACTAAACATCTGTACCAGGGAAGCAGTAATACTAGTATTGGAAATTGTCTCATACTCATTTATTCATATTCCTATTTGGAACACTACTAATGATAAAAGTAAAGCAAATTATAAACTGTGCTGTGTTAAAATGTCAAAAGGAGGAATGAAAAATACATCTGAAAAGCCAGATCCAATAAATGCAGAGTTTAAGGAGTTACTAAAGTATACAGTGGGAAACCGCAACGAGCAGCTTTTCAGCAAGCACTGAAGGAGCGAGAGAAAATGTCCAGAGACGACTTACAGCCTGTGAAAATAACAAGCTCTTACCCAAAACACTAACCAGCTGTTGTCAGTTGGAGATAATACGAGTTTTTGTGGTCTCATCAATGTACTAGAACCCAGGCATGAGATTCACCGTGTTGCAGAAACTGTAAAAGAAAAGCTGTAAGACTTGGTGAAAGAAGGAATGACTGTTGCAGGACTTTTCGGCCTTTATTAATGATATATAGACTAGCAGTGTCAGCCCAATGTTTCTCTTAACTGTTCAGTGAATTGATGGCAATTTTACTCTGCAGAGATAAACAGTTCCACATGCAAAGCAGCTCTGGAGTTTTTGAAGCTAGGTTAAGAAGAGAGGTGATGATCAGCGAGCAGCAGTATGGCTTCGTGCTGAGAAAGAGCACTACAGATGTGGTGTCTGCTTTGAGAGTATTGATGGAGAAGTATAGAGAAGGTCAGAAGGAGTTGCACTGTGTCTTTGTGGATCTAGAGAAAGCATATGATAGTGTGCCAAGAGATGAACTGTGGTGCTGCATGAGGAAGTCAGGAGTGGCAGAGAAGTACGTGAGACTGGTGTAGGACATGTATGAGGACAGTGAGACAATGGTGACGTGCATGTTAGGACTGACAGATGGGCTCTGAGCCCCTTCCTGTTCGCAGTGGTTATGGACAGGTTGACAGATGAGGTCAGGCAGGAGTCTCTGTGGACTATGTTGTTTGCGGACAACATTGTGATCTGTAGTAAAAATTGGGAGCAGGTGGAAGAGAGCATGGAGAAGTGGAGGTATACACTGGAGAGAAGAGGGATGAAAGTCAGTAGAAGCAAGACAGAATACATGTGTGTGTGAATGAGAGGGAGACAGGTGGAAAGGTAAAGTTGCAAGAAATAGAGGTAGTGAAGGTGGATGAGTTTAAATACCTGCTGTCAACCATCCAAAGGAAAGGACAGTGCACAAGAGAGGTGAAGAAGAGAGTGCAGGTGGGGTGGAGTGGGTGGAGACGAGTGTCAGGGGTGATTTGTGACAGAAGGATAGCAGCGAGAGTGAAAGAGAAGCTTTACAAGATGGTAGTAAGATCTGTTATGATTCATGGTTTGGAGACGGTGGCACTGGCCAAAAGACAGCAGCCCGAGCTGGAGGTGGAAGAGTTAAAGATGCTAATATCTTCATTGGGAGTGACCAGGATGGAAATGAGTTCATCAGAGTGACAGCTCAGGTTGAGCAGTTTGGAGACAAAGTTAGAGAGGCAAGGCTGAAATGGTTTGGACATGTGCAGAGGAGGGACAGTGGATATACTTGACCAAAGATGTTGAATATGGAGCTGTCAGGCAGGAGGAAAAGAGGAAGACCACAGAAGATTCATGGATGTAGTGAAGGAGGACATGCAGAGGGTTGGTATGACAGAAGAGGATGCTAGAGATAGGGTGAGATGGTGGAAGATGATCTGCTGCGGTGACCTCTAAAGGGAGCAACTGAAAGATGAAGATGCTAGCCAAGCAGTAGGAGATGTGTTTGATGAAATGCTTTAGATGTGAAGCATTTCATACAGTTCTCAATGTGTCATGAAACAATAGCAAAAACATCATCAAAGCCTATATTATTAAGGGCAGATTTCCTAACCTGTTCAATACAGGGGAAAAAGATTATAGTTGGACATAGTTCTCTTTATCCTAACCCTACCAGGAAGACATTTACGTGCAGCACAACCAGCTTATGAGGAGACTCCTGCAAGACTTGATGCCCACTAGAACAGCACATACTTCATGCTATAGTCTCTTATAAAGCATAAGTGGGTTCTCATTGTTAAAACTGTCATCTTCTAACCAAGTATTCATTTAGTACTTAGAATCAGCAAGTACCCCCGTGTAAGCACTTGGCCAAAAAAAAGTGGCCTGCTTTATACTATAGATCCCTGGCTCTTTGCTGTCAGGAGGATCCTTCAAAGGTTATTCCCATCAGCAGCACAAATGGTCAGGGTTCAATGAAGTCAAATTTAATTTACCAGCAATGAATTGATTTCACTGCATTCTCTAATATACGTCGCTGTGAAGAAACCTTTAAATATATTATCCTGTCAGATAATATGCTAGACTTCAAGCAATTTAAAAAAGAAACTAACACAGCCAAGCTGTCATGATTCCTCCAGTAATATTATACTATAAAACTGAAAAAAGGAATAAATCTATTCAAAAAGGAAACAGGTATTAAATCAGGAAATAAAAAGAGACAAATTTAGTGTATTCAAACCCTGAATTTTCACTATCCTCTAAAACAGAAATGTCATTATTCTAGGACTTATTAGCACCAATGACTCAAAGCATTTACTAAGGCAGAGGAATAGTTCATGCATTTAAATGATTGACAGTAACCTGACGTGAGGAAAGAGGAATATAAATGAGGACTATAATAACTGCAACCTCCAAAAGAGGGTGACCATCCTGCCAAATTTAAATTTCTGAACTGTTTTTGCTACCAAGAGCTACAGTCTAGTGTGCATATTATTCAGACTGCACTGTAAGTAAAGCAGTCTGATTAAAGTTACATATGTTTGCCAGGCACTAGCATTTAATTGTTCCCTTTTCAGGTCTATACTTCTAAAGTTCTCAGATGTTTTTGCAAATATGTCAAAACTGATCTCACTCTAAAAAGTGAAAAAAAAAACCAACCCACAAACACAAAACACTATTATGCATACTGAAAAACGACCTCTTCTATACATATTTCTTTTGAACCTCTGTTCTAATTACCTCTTTTATTCATTCGATTGTAAAGGTGCCTTTTAAAGTCCAGTCTATTACAGGTCACCATCAGATGTGCCAGAGATCTCCTAATGTCAAACATTCACTAACATGGTCAGATGAAAGTCATAAATTGCTTCATTCTCCTACAAAGCATCCAGCTCAAATCTCTGACATTGTCATTCCCATTAACTCTCACCATCTTCCCCTCTTTGAATGTTGTTTCACGCCTCTTGATTGTCTCACTCTGTGAGTAAATCTATTTCCCATGCCCATTTATCACCTGCCTCCACACAGCACTTTCATTTTCCTGCCAAAACATGATAACTATCATTTAGGACGTGTCATGCCATCTCAAATTGCTGGCAACAAATTGCCTACCGAGTATATAGAACTAATTACATGTTTGAAAACAATTAGAGCCATTCACTAAACATTTGAGAATACAATCAATGCCGTGTTTAATACTTTAGTTCTCCCATATAGATTTTTTTTTCTCATTAAAATTCACTGTTATGAAATGTTACATTTGTTTTTCAGACAGTTGTCTAATTGATCCCATCAGGCAGTGGAGGGAGTAATCGAACAATCAATCTCAAGTCAGTGACAGGTTTCCATTGCATACTGCAGCATGGCTCAGTGGTCCTGCTGAGAGGGACTGTCTCTGTCACAGAACACAGTTAACCATGATGGATACATCTGGACTCACATGGTCCCTGGTTTAATGAAACTCTGCTATGAAGATGTCTGAACACAATAATATGCCAGAGATGAGATATCAAAGAAAAAAAATGAAGCTGCAAAATCAAAATTCTTTGGCTTTTTTATCTTTAACATAGTGATTATATGCATGTCTAATCTAGTTTTCCTACATAAGAGAAAAAAAAAAAACATTAAAGTGATAACTGATAACTCTTAAAGCTGACAAATCAAACATTTTACCACTCATTCCAACCAGAGATATAACTGCTGTAAGTGCCCACCAGTGTTTAATGGTTCAGTCACACTAGAGTAAAAATAGGACAGGGAAAAGGGAGAGGGGAAGGAAGGAAAAAAAACACAAAAAACCCCCCAAAAAAACGGTGGCTGCTTCGTCGTTTCATTAAATTTTTTTGCTGTCGGAGAGTGATTGCAAGTAGTTGCTGTCACTCTCAACCTCTGGAGGACCACTTTCAATTGCAAGATGATTGCACACGTTGCCTGGTGGGAGGCAACCTGTCTCCAAACAGCTGCAGTGTGACTCAGACTTACTGCAGTCTCAGACTGGCGAAGGTCAGCATCTTCAAAGCAACCATTTCAAAGGCAATGAGATCATTGCACAGTGTCACAATAATTTTGGTTGTGCTGCAGTCTCCAACTACTGTTGTCCCTAGTGTGAATGTAGCATCAATGTTTAAAATGTTGGATGTTTAAAAAAAAAAAAAAAAGTGCACATTCCAAATAGTAAGGTTTGGTGGCTTTGCTGCCGATTTTGATTGGTTGTGACGGACAAAGGGTTTTGAAATATAAAATCTGAGTGTAGCTTGGTCTGAAGCTCACCTGCTTCAATTTAGGTATTTTGTTTCCAATCACTGGAACAAATGTTTTTTCTGTAAAAATGTTGCAAAGGTGTGCTAAGTGCATTTTTGACACAGGAATGTCACAGAGGAGTCCTGTGTCTGAAAAGCAAAGCTTTTAATTCAGTCAGTCGTACTGTGAGCTCATTCAATTAAGAGCAGGACTCAGCTCAGCTTAGCACAAACAATAATTTCGGGACATCACGAAAGAACTTTTTAACTACCCGGAAACTTCTTAAACAATGACCTCTATACTTTTATATGTAGCCTAATATTAAAACTGAATTTAAAAAATGTTAAAAAAAAAAAATTACCTTTTTTGCAATTGAATGCTCCACTTTATTCAGCAATTACAAGCTTTGTCTGCCATCATGCTCAGTTAGTTCAAAGCTTACTGGGAGCAGTGAGAGTAAACCAAAGTAAAGTGAGAGGCTGAAAAAGCAAAAAACAAAACAGCTGGAAGAAGCTAAAACGCTCCATGTATCTCAGGGAAACTGCAGCATCAGGTGAGTGTGTGCCGTGGGTTAATCACTTTATGCAATGCCTATCACATTACCTGCAGTACTTTCATCCATTGTCGGTAAAGAAGTGTTGATTAGTGCAATTTTAAGGATTAGAAGAGGCTATTTCATGGTGTTTTTAATAATTTAGTATACATACACAGTAGATAAGAGGTAATGTTCTTTCTAAGCTGCTGGAATCCTCTGTTCTTTGTCTGATATTGATTTAGGTTATTACCAAATAAAAGTGCTGTTATTTTTAACAATAAAGTGTGCATGGCACTCTGCTGAGTAATCAACCTCAGGCATGCCATGACAGATCATCTGGTGAGATTCCCTCTTATCGAGAGAAAAAAGGAAAAAAAAAAAAACAGTTTCATTTTAGACCAGAAGCAAAATTCTTTTTCAGTCCTAGGCTTTAATCAAAACCCAGCAGGTGCTTTGGGTACATCATATAATTTTCTACTGAGACCATTGTAGGAGGGAAAATTGGTCCCTCTCCCTTTTCTATGATGAATTTCTTACTTTATGAATGTTGAATGTTAGTGGCAATAAAATTTTTTAAAAAAAGCAACACTTGCTTTGATTGAAATACACTGAAACCTGATATTTACTGTTGCCAATCATTTTCTAATGAGTAAAGTTTTCTACGTCAGCAGCAAAAGAGATTAGAAGAGAGAGCAGAAGTGAGGCTAGTAACGTCACGGCCAACAGTCCCAGCAGTCACTGAGGCTGAAGGCTCTACCAGAGCCAGATTTAGCTTTGTTGATCTGATCTCTGAAAGAGATGGACATTACTCCCACAGATAACATATATGGCAGTCCAAGTGGGCAAAAAACAGCAGATGAAGAAACAAGAGGAAAACATTAAAAATACAACTTAATGTGTTATATATCATTTAGCTTTTCACAGGTGCTGCATTCCACTGAGAGTGTATGCATATGATGACTGATAGTGTTGGTGATTCAGAAATGTAGGGATGCACCAATCCACTCTGATACTGATAGAGACCTTAACTAGCAAACTGTGTGATGATTAAATGCCTGATCTGAACAGCTTTGCTCTTCTGTTAATGTAATTTGTTAAGTGAGCTAACGTTGATACATAAAGCTATTCATGCTACCAGTTTCTCACATGTAAAACTGCATTTCCAAAAAAGTTGGGACGCTTCCTAGAATTTGGGGGTGTATGGGATAAAAATAAAAAAAAATAAAAAAAAATATGACCAATTATACCTTGAAGTGTCAAGGATATTATGTGAAACCACAATCGCAACATGTAGTGTTGCCTAGCAACAGATATTATTTACATACATTCTGATAAGAAGGCTGCTGTAACTTGAGCCAGAGCTAGCTAGATAAAGTATATTCTGTAGTTTGATAAAAGATGAACAATTACTGGAGGGCTGAAAGGGTCGTGAATTGGATGCTGATATATATATATACACACATATACACACACACACACATATACACACATATACACACACACACACATATATACATATACACACACACACACATATATACATATACACACACACATATATACATATACACACACACATATATACATATACACACACACATATATACATATACACACACATATACAGTGGGGCAAAAAAGTATTTAGTCAGCCACCAATTGTGGAAGTTCTCCCACTTAAAAAGATGAGAGAGGCCTGTAATTTTCATCATAGGTATACCTCAACTATGAGAGACAAAATGAGAAAAAAAATCCAGAAAATCACATTGTCTGATTTTTAAAGAATTTATTTGCAAATTATGGTGGAAAATAAGTATTTGGTCACCTACAAACAAGCAAGATTTCTGGCTCTCACAGACCTGTAACTTCTTCTGTAAGAGGCTCCTCTGTCCTCCACTCGTCACCTGTATTAATGGCACCTGTTTGAACTCGTTATCAGTATAAAAGACACCTGTCCACAACCTCAAACAGTCACTCCAAACTCCACTATGGCCAAGACCAAAGAGCTGTCAAAGGACACCAGAAACAAAATTGTAGACCTGCACCAGGCTGGGAAGACTGAATCTGCAATAG
>VUQS01070876.1:0-13129 GCA_015108495.1 Heterochromis multidens
CTGAAGGGACTTGGATTAAAAAAAACTTTTGAAAAGCCACCTCTTCATTGTGGGTTTTGATGATTTAAAAAAAAAAAAAATTTTATTTCCATTTTTTTTTTTTTTTTTTTTTTTTTTTTTTAACTTTTTGTGGCAGGCAGACTAAATGAACATATACCATAATGTTCTTTGTCTCTTTGTTATTGGATTTTGCTAACAATCCCCTCCAGACCTTTTTCTGATTTGCATGTTAATTGTCAGTAGGTTTGCTCGAGATTGCATCTCACCTTACATTCTGAATGTTTGACTGTCTACTAGAGTGGGGTTATGGTTGTCTGCACATTCAATGTACACACCACAAATCTGCCTTTTTAATAGTAATTATGCCAGGCTTGCCATCTTTAGAAACACTGCTGAACTGGAATACAGTTATCATATATTTCTTATACTTCCTTGAGGCACACAACTTTAGATTTCAGTCTGAAATTAAGCTGGTTTCCATATTAAAATTACAGAAGCTATGAATATAATTTTGACTGGCTATGACTAAAATTTTAAAGGGCAGTATTTCATTTTAAAGTCATTTTCTGTTGTGGCTTGGAGAAGCAGTTAACCTTTTCTTGCGGAAGGTGAAGACATTTTTTTTTTTTTGAGTGATTGACCATCAAAATTGATGTCCTTTTGCTGTGTTATACTAAAAATCTACTCAAAGTATTGTTAAGATTTTTATGAAAATTGTGTTTGGAGTATGTGAAAATTTACAGGTCATTTGCAAACCTAGGGGAACAATGTCTAATCTCATTAAGCATTTCTCACTGAAGTTAGTTTCCCAAAATGCATTTGAGAGTGCTGGTAAGACTTAAAAAAATCCTTATATTTGGACAACACTGGTTTGATGAGCATGAAACCTTTCATTCTTTGAAACCTGAGTAGACTAAAATGAAATTTGTATTAAAACCTCATTATCAGATTGTGCAAGATTCCTATCAAATTTCCCAAATGCTATTTTTTTGTTAATATTGTTGTAGCAGAGCATTTTAAACACATCCCCTCCACAATCCAACTCAACCAACCATCATATATCTCCATAATTCAGTAAATAATAGTAACACATTCACCAGTATATACTCAAGGGTATATAGAAAGAATAATGAAGAAACATCCGTTTATGCACAGCTGTCCTGCCACAGCATTTCAGTTGGGTTGATGTCTGGACTTTAACTAGGCCATTACAACACCTTGATTCTTTTCTTTTTCTGCCTCACATTTGACTCTATAACACTTTGGTATACAGAGGAGTTCATGGTCAACTTAATAACTGCAAGGTGCCTAGGTCCTGCGGCTGCATATCAAACCCAAATCATCACATGTTTTGGGCTTGATATGATGTGTTTGGTTTTTGCAAAATGTAGTACTACGCATTATGGCCAAACTTCTCCTCTTTGGTCTTATTTGTCCAAAGTACATTGTTCCAGAAGTCTTGTTGGTTTGTTCAGATGCAACTTTGCAAACCTAAGCCATGCTGCCATGTTTTTTTTAGAGACAAGCGGCTTTCTCCTGGGAATCCTTCCAAACAAGCCAAACTTGTTCAGTTTTTTTTTAACTGTACTGTCATAAACTTTAACATTTAATATGCTAACCGAGGCTTGTAGAGTCTGAGATGAAGCGCTCAGGTTTTTTGTAGTTTCCCTAAGAACTCCACAGTCTGATGGGGTGAATTTGCTGGGATGTCCACTCCTGGGAAGATTGCGACATTGTGTTGACACACACCTGAATGCTCCAGACCAGCAAACTGACAGAACTTCTGCTTTTATAGAGGTGCTCAAACTTGCTGATAATCAGTTAATCAAGTTCATTTGATCAGAAGCACCTGGCTGCTACTTAGCCTCTTAGGGTGTACTTAGTTAGCATAGAAGTACTGTGAAAACCTTCTGTTTCACATGATTGTAGAAGAGCACTGTTTAATTATAAATTAAATGCAATTTATAATAGTTTAGCAAGTTTTATATATTATTTACATATTTGCATTATGTATTAAAAGACCAAAATCTGCTAAATTTTGCCAAATTAATGTTCCTCATACACTACAAAGTTACAGTATAGCAATACTGGTTTTGTCTTTGAACAACAAAACCAAAACAAGAATGCTGATCAAGGAGTCTCTGTCATGATGGCCTATTAATAGCTAAGCTTTTACATTTCTTGGCTGCTCAAACACTGGAAATCACATCACACATCCACGAGAATCAAAGTTTAAGCTCAGCATTACTGAAATAATGATCACAACACTGCTAAATTCAGGACGTAGAGTTAAACATTAACAGTCCCACGAGTCTTTGTGCCTGCTATTGCAGAGATGTTCCACACTCAGATAAATCAAGTCCAAATTATTAAATGAAAAAAGAATGCAAAACACTCCTTAGTATGCAGACACCTGCATATAACACAATATAAGTAAGTAAACTTTAAAGCTAATGATTTAATTTGAAGTTTGACCAGTATTTGCATCCACAGTGAGGCTTGACCATGAAGTTACTGAGAAGTTTAAATATATTACTTTCTATCATAATTCTTTTATATCACAGTCACATACCATCATTCTAGATTTTTTTTAAACTTTGTTTTTATTATTAATTTTTAATCCACACACACAATCAGACACACACACACACACACACACACACACACACACACACACACACACACACAAACAAAAAAAAGAAAGAAAAATGTTAGGGGGTACAGGCTGTCATGGTAAAAACATCAACATTTTCATTCTCAAAAACAAGTCGTCACTGCAATGCAATGTATGTGTTCCATTTTTCCCAGAAAGCATCACATATTCTGGATTTTTTTTTAATGACAGTAGCAGCATAAATCATAATTTTAAATGATACATGCTGCTGCTTGGCATTGATTAATTAAGTGTCTTACAGTTAATGAATTGCTTCTTGGCTTCTTGTCTAATGTATTGCACAATATGGCTTCATTCCATTGTTATTCCTCATTTTCTTTCCCACACCAGTCAAGATGTCTTTTAAAAAAAGTAAAAATAAAAAATAAATTCTGGCTCATGGTTATCCTGTTCAGCTTATGGTCTGAAAACATGCACAGGATACCTATGACATCCTTGGCACATTGCTTTCCAGAGAGACATGTCCACCCATTTTAAAAAAAATTTTTTTTTTGCTGCATTTCACCATATGTTGTAGCAGTCAAACTATTTCTTCAGGTGCTTCCACTATGTAGCATTAAACAGATGATATCTGTGACATATGTAAATTTTTTTAAATTCATGTTTTTGCAGTTATGTGTTAGGTTTGTTTAAAATTGCCACATATTCGGGTATTCTTTTTAAATAACAGAAATAAAAAGACTGCAATCCAAACTCACAAAAATATACCATTAAGCTATCAGGTTTTAAAGAAGAATATGTTAAGACAGCTACAAGAGTGCTCCTAACTGCTTAGCATGAAGCCTAGAAGCTAGACAAAGTGCTAGTCTGGCTCTATCAAACATAAAAAAATAGCAAATCTGCCTGACCTCACATCTAATGCTTATAGTCAACATGTGTGCTTTGTTTAATCTGTACAAAAACGTGTAACTCTAACAGTGACAAGTAATGTTTTGCTGAAATGACTGATTCTATTGTTTTTGTTGAAAAGAGTTTCTTTTCACCACAAGTCTTTTTATTTCTGTTCTCATTTTTATACCTATTATTCAGGTCTCCCCTGGTCATGGTGGAAAGGCAGTGTTTGATCAGGCATCTCTAACAGGACAGGAATAATTTGGAATAAATGAGAGGGTGAAAAGTAATAAATCAGCTGTTTATTTCTTTCACTTATTTTTCTTCTTACAACCTTTAAATTTCTTTGACTGTTTAAGCCAAAGGGGTCTGCTTGGGCAGTGATATGTAATGAAGGTCCTTTAATGAAAATGGAGAGCAGAAATAATCACACTTCGGGTCATGTAAAAACTCAATTAGAGCCTGAGTGCTCTGAGTGTGCTTGAGTGCTGGCCATCAGCCATGTGAAATATCCCCATTATTTCCACTACCCATCTAGCCTTAATTTTCAGCCTACAGTATGTGTTCAAAACACACTGAGAAGTTTTTTTTCTCTTATTGATGCATAGTAAGCACTTTATATTTATACACACAAACTCAGTGACCCCCATCTCATTACTGCAGAATGCAAAGATTTGCATGAGGGAAAAAGTTGGAGAACATTTATGGTCTTGACTTGGAATGACCACTACTTTGAGGTAACTTATGTTAGTCATAGAGACCAAATGTTCTCCGTAGCCTAATGGACTTTGGACACTTTCAAATTGCTGACAAGATGGCTTTGCCTTCTGTTTATTTTATTTATTTGTGAGGGATGTTAATGAATGCTAAAATCTGATCTATTGCAGTTAAAGAGCACACACGCTCTGAGAAACAAAAGCACTATTCAAAATAAACAAACGAGACATACACTGATCAGGCATGACATTATGAGCACTGACAGATGACGTGAATAACAATCTTCATCATGGCTCCTGTTAGTGGGTGGGATATATTAGGGAGCAAGTGAACATTTTGTCCTCAAAGTTGATGTTAGAAGCAGGAAAAATGGGCAAACATAAGGATTTGAGTGAGTTTGACAAGGGCCAAATTGTGATGGCTAGACGACTGGGTCAGAGCATCTCCAAAACTGCAGCTCTTGTGGGGAGCAAAGGCTGGCCCGTGTGGTCTGATCCAACAGACGAACTACTGTAGATCAAATTGCAGAAAAGGTTCATGCTGGTTCTGATAAAAATGTGTCAGAATACACAGTGAATCACAGTTTGTTGCTTATGGGGCTGCATAGCTGCAGACCAGTCAGGGTGCCCACACTGACCCCTGTCCACTGCCGAAAGTGCCAACAATGGGCATGTGAACATCAGAACTGGACCACGGAGCAATGGAAGAAGGTTGCCTGGTCTGATGAATCACATTTTATTTTACATCACGTGGAGGGTCAGGTGTGTGTGTGCGTCGGTTACCTGGGGAACACCTGGCACTAGTATGCACTATGGGAAGAAGGCAAGCCAGCAGAGACAGTGTGATGCTTTGGGCGATGTTCTGATGTGCTGAGAAACCTTGGGTCCTGCCATCCATGTGGATGTTACTTTGACACGTACCACCTACCTAAGCATTGCTGCAGACCATGTACACCCTTTCATGAAAACAGTATTTCCTGATGGCTGTGGCCTCTTTCAGCAGAATAATGCCTGCCACAAATCAAAAATGGTTCAGCAATAGTTTGAGGAGCATAATAACAAGCTTGAGGTGAATCCAAATTCCCCAGATCTCAATCCAATCGAGCATCTGTGGGATGTGCTGGGCAAATAAGTCCGATCCATGGAGGCCCCACCTCACAACTTACAGGACTTAAAGGATCTGTTGCTAACATCTTGGTGCAGATACCACAGCACACCTTCAGGGGTCTAGTGGAGTCATTGCCATGATGGCTCAGGGCTGTTTTGGCAGCAAAATAGGGGCCAACACAATATTAGGCAGTTGGTCATAATGTTATGTTTGATCAGTGCTATTGTACTATTATGTGCAGAATTGCACATAATAGTACATGACACACACCAGTTTGTTCTACATAATTCTGAAACTTTTATGCTTAGTTCCATCTCCTACAGTACATTATAATCAGTTTCTGCTGTCCAACACAAAAACAGGTTCAAGTGTTCAGAAATTTCAGCCATCCATTGTAGTTTGTGACCATTTGAAAATTCACAGACAAACTCTGCTAACCTTAAAAACAAGGCTGTGAAATTCTTATCACTGTGACATTTCTTTCACTGGATAGGAAAAAAAACCCTCTTTCTTTGTGCCTACAAAATATTACTCACCTCCACGATAAAAGCGTTGTGAATTGAAAGTGTCAAGGATACACACTGTGTAATATTGCACTGTAATATGCTGCATTTATTGCAGTATTTGCTGTAACATTTAGCCGTGTTCAATGTACGGCAAAATACTGTATAGCAAAGTATAGTATAACAGTATGAAACCAAAATAAAGAAACAGCAGAGGTAATGTCAGAGCCACAAAAGCAAATAGGCTTATCATGCGACTCTTCTTGTCCACTTTGTTCCTCCTAATCTGTGACTGGCACACAACAAAACCCATGCCCATCATGTGTGTTTTTATGCTTCTCAGAAAATACAGAATCAATCACAAGGTGAAGCTTCTCCTCTAGTGCCCATACACTCTCATTTTTCTCATTCCTGCTGCTATCCTCTTTGTCTTAACATCAGCACAATTCCCTCTGCAAGCACAGGGAGCATGGGGAACGAGAACGATCGAGCAGAGGCAACAGTGTCATAAAATTCTCATTGATTTATCTTAAACCACAGCAGTCCATATGGTGTGTTCAAGTTAACGTTTTACTATATCACGTCTTGGCACACTTGTTTTTTCCCACCAGATTCAACCTTCTGCTGCTCATGAAGCATTTTTGATCCACATGAATGGACAAGCCCTTTGAATTGTACATCCAGAATGTGTTAACAACTCTTTTCCATATTTTAAATTGTCTCATCTGATGCTTTCAGTGCTGGATGTCAGAATGAGTTACGATGTCATACTTTGGGAAGAGAGATCCCCACAAGATATCCCTGATTTACTTCTGTCATCCAGGCAATTGAACATCTGCCATATGAATATTAATGAAAGACCAAATGAGTTGTATAGTAATAGCATTGTCATTGGTGTAATTTGCAGCCCTGTTTCTATTGCCTCTGCTTGTATGAAATTGATTCTAAATTACTGCCTTGTAACAGCAAAATGAGTCATCATTTTATGATCTGACTGCATAATTTCTTCACACAGAGCAAATGATACATGATGGACACATTTTATTTATCATAAATAGAGCAGAATAAAAAAATGACTGGAGGGGCATAAATTGAATAATGACATAAACCAAAAGGGTTATAATACATAAATTGACCTCGTGGACCTATGGAAAGAGAGGGAGCTAACAACCTCAGGGAATTGCTGTATGACTGCATATGAATCAGTTTCACCATTTCTAGAGGGAAACAGGCATGAAAATAGCTTTTGGCTGACAATATATTTGTATAATGAGCTTCAATGTTGAGCATCATTATTTCATGAAAGCCCAAAGAGAAAGTGCGTGCATAGATGTTTTACATCCTCAGAATTGTCCAAAATGACCCATACAGGAAGGTAATTTCCATCAGATGAGTGCAAATGAAGCCTATGTATTTGTGCACTCTCTCTGTAGAGTGTTAAAAGTGTCTGAACTACATCTGACTGCAAATTAGGAGGTGAAAATATTAGTGCTTTTGCAGGATAGTGCCAGTGGCTTCACATCATTGTGTGTGCGTGCGTGTGTGTGTGTGTGATTGTGATTGTGTGTGTTTTTTCATGGTTTGAAAAAAAAAAAGACATATACATTTGCAATAGACATTTAAATGCTGAGCTCCAAATCTTCATTCTTCACCTCATAGCTGCTCTTGGTTTTATGGTACTACAGTACGTACTTTCCTATTGCATGATGTTTCATTTTGTTGAAGCAATTTCAGGACTTTTAAGCCCACAGAATCTAAATTCCCATGATAACTTTGCAGACTGCTGTATCCATTCCTTAAGGTCAAAGGGTATGGTCAAAAGCTCAAATATTAAATGGACTGAGATGATTTTTTTAGAACTTTTGTGTGTGCAGTATACTGTACAGAGATGCTTTAAATCATCAAAATAATAATAATGTGTCTTTATTATAAATTCTAGACATTTGAGAGAACTTAGCATTTATCTCTGTATGCACATTCTCTTTCCTATTTGGAGATATGAGTGGGATGGAGCTTACTTAATCAATGCATAACACTTGCCATTAAAACTTTTTTGAATCATTATTTACAGACTCAAACCATTCAAACATTAAAAGGAATAAGTCAATAACCACTCAGCAAAGACAGCAATGAGAAAGTGAATGATGAAAGTGAATTCACATATTGACCAAGGCCAAAAGAAAAAAAACAAAAGAACAAAAAAACAATGATGTATAATGATGTACTGCTCAGTTTGACCTAAAACCCATATTTGTCTGCGTCATATTCCAGAGACTGTGAAAAGAATGCTTAATGTAGTGGTAGCACAGTGTCACATAATCCTGACCCTGAGAGAACCATTAAGTGGTGCTTTCGCTCCCCTGGCCACACTTGATGCCTCATCAACACAAACCACATATGCTGATGTTGTTGTCAAGATAACACATTACCATTCTGGCTGCGGTTACCCTCTTGATGTTTTATTAACATCCAATAAATGACAAGGTGACGGACGGTCGGACCTGAAACGCTGTTAAAGAAAACGGCCCTCTCCTGAGAGATGTACAAACAAAAAGAATGAAACCTTGTGTAGTGTTTCAGTGAAACAGTAAGACTATATTCGACATGCAGGACAGATGATGCTTCACAGCTTACTAGTTACAGCAAGGAAGAGAAGTGTGAGGATGATAAAGGGCATTAAAGCAAAATATTTCAGTAGCTTAACGTGAAGCCTATGAATCACTAATAACATGTTAAGCTTTAGATGTCTTGAAGTCATGCAAATCATTCTCTAATCACAACTATAGAAAGGTTTTTTTTGTGATCCATCCTTGCATACTTTTTTTGGAGGCAAATTATACAGCTGTGATGCATTCGTTTAGGGCCTTGAGAACATGTTTTAAATTAATGTAGTTTCATTAATTTGAGTTTATCTGCCCTCTTAACAAGGTGATTTGGCTAGGTGGTCTGAACTGATTTTATTGTGTTATCTTGTTGTATACACCTAAAACAAAAGAATAATTTCATCCCTATAGTTGTTGGTAATGACTATAATAAAGATCCTATTACCAGGGGTGCAGCTGAATAATGGGCACATATTGTGACATAGAAAGAAATAATGATGAGAAAGAGTGATGCCTAAAAAAAAGAGAGAAATAATCTTCTTCTTTGTCTCAGTAACATGTTTTGCATTCCAGTGCTGATCATGCAGGCTTTATAATAATAAAGAATATTGATTCAAAGTAAAATTGAAATGAGATTGAACATATTAGGAAGTGAAAGTCAGATTGAAGGGAGACAGTAAAAAGAAGCAGGCTGAGAATAGTGGAAGATGAGGGTCTACTATTTAAAAGAATGGAAAAAAATGCCAGAAATCCAGTCCAGACACTCATTATCGGATCTTAGCTACACAGTAATACACTGTTGGACTCTCTTCACTTCAAGCCTCCTTCAACATAAATTATAGCAAACCAAATATTCACTGGTGCATATATGGACTCAAATTAGAAGCACTCCATATAAGACTAGGAAAGAATTATGTACTAATGATCCCAGTTTCAATTTAGCCTGATTACTTTCTAAAAGCAGGGATGTATGACAGCTCAATATCAACTGACCAGTGCTTTGGCACAAATGTGATGTACTAGTGAGTGTGTTTCACTCTAAGACCAAGGGAGTAAGAAGACAAAACAATATGTAATAAACAGAAAGGCAAGGTGAAAAAACACTAAGTAAGTCTGTTTGCTTACAGTCTAGTAAAAGTAAAAGTAATTCTTCATTCCACTTCAGGCTGTTCATGTAACTCCTGTGTTTTGTGCTCTCCTGTGCACAGGAGTCTTTGCCAGGCCAAATGCAGATGAAAAGACCCTGAGGCTAACTGCATGAATCACAGTGTGGACAGATAGAAAGTAGAAGATGTTCTGGACTGTGTATATTAGATCCTATACCAGTTAAGACCTTAATACTCCAGCATACTCAGGTAAATTTCTATATGCTGATGACACTGTAGGTTTCTTATCTAACACAAATTTGAATGTTACTGATAATAAACTACTGTTTGACCTCCATACTCTGCATGACTTGTGGCATAACCAGTCAGATCAAATGTCTATGTGGTCACAACTATCGTCAAGTGCATGCTCAAAATGTTGAGCTTCTTTCCATAATATGGTGTCTTGAATGTAAAGTACCTATATTACTGTGGTGTAATTTAGTGGGTTTTATTATGTAATATTATGTGAAATATTTTGCATATTTAATATATATTTAATGTAATAACATGAGACTACTCATAAAAAAGTCCAAATATAAGTGTAGTTTTTGGATACGAACCTTGAAAGAGTTACACTTATTAAAATATTAGCTCTACTTTTTAAAAATATTGTCATAATACTGCTGTAACATAGCATTACTACATTTTGATTCATGATATGAAACAGTCATCTTTAAAAACATTTAAATGTTAAAATTTATAAAGTATATTGCTACTGTAAGACCACTTTATCACTTCATATACAATTTCCCATTTTTAAAACTGAACTTCGCACAAAAAGTAAGGAAATTTGTGTTTGGTTGTTTATTTCTTTGTTGTAACAATGCTTCTTGGCAATAAATCCTTTACCATTGAAAAGCCTGTTTATTTCCCTTTAAATGGTGCCACATTTGTATGCAATTGCATTTGTGGGTTGAGCAGCAGAGTTGAGTATGTGGGTTGAGCCCATGAAAAACTTGCCAAATCTTCTCTGCCAATGCCAAACAGCTTAGTCTGCTATTGACTCTTGTTTGGTGTCGTTTATTGGATTGGCTGATTTAAGTCTGCCAATTTAACAATTTTTTCATTTAACAAACAGGGGCCTCAGTAGCATGTGGAAGAACTATAAACAGCCATAACAGCCTGGCACCTCCTCCTCATGCGGTTCACCAGCTTGGCCACACACTGTGGGATGGAATCTCATTCTTCAACCAGCATATGTCGCAAGTCAGCCAATGTGGTTGTGTTGGTCACTCTGCACGATTCACCTGCTGTAGGCAGAATCTGGACTCACTGTGGAACATAACATTCCTCCAGATGTTCAGGTTCCAGTGCACATGTTGCCGACACCAGCGCAAACGGGCCTGATGGTGAAGGCCAGTCATGGCAGGACTTCTGGCAGCCCTGTGAGACCAGAGATTGGCTGTGTGCAGTCAGTTCCACATTGTCTGGGCAGAGAGCCGTTGGCCATATCGTCCTGCAAACCCTGACTGCAAATCTGTAGAAGACTGCCTATGGTTCCTAAGTGCTGACAGGGTGAGGAAACAGTCTTCTTGTAGTGTCGTCTTCCTGGGACGCCCACTTCGCGGCCGTTCTCTGACATCCGTTATATGGAACTTGGAACTTCAATTTGGAGTTTGTACTATAAATAATGCTGCAGCTTGTTTTTGTGGAACACCAGCTTGAAGTTGCCCTAGGGCATGGGCCATATCTACTGTAGATCAGTCAAACGTGGCATGCTTGGAGCAGACACCAACTGACCACTGTATCAGGGTCCACATTCACAGGTACTGCTAATCAGGCACCAATCAGGCACCTGTCAGCACCTATGGTACTCAAAACAAGAGTCAATAGCAGAATAAGTTGTTTGGCATTGGCAGAGAAGATGTGGCAAGTTTTTCATGGGCTCAGCTCATATACTCAACTCTGCTGCTCAACCCACAAATGCATTTTCCTTACAAATGTGACACCATTTAAGGTGAAATAAACAGGGTTTCCAATGGCATAAGATTTATTGCCAAGAAGCATTGTTACAACAAAGAAATATTCAACCAAACACAAATTTCCATACTTTTTGTGCTAAGTTTAGTTTTAAAGAAGGAAATATTTGGCCTCTGACATTGTGGTTGAATGACATAAATTATAGAATGATGAGATTTAGTTTTAAATTGACAAGTCTTAAATAATTAGGGCACACTTACTTCCTGTTCACAACATTTAATTCTGTTAACAAATAGACCACACCATAACACAATTGCCCTTTCTTCAACGTGATGACAAAACTTGAAATTATGTGCAATTTGTTATACAAATTAAAGTGCTCTGTGCCAAATGGCTTTTTAGAAGCCATACAAACCAAAAAGAACAACATTTTTAAAATATCTAGCAATTGAACCAAGGGCATCCTAAACCAAAGAATCATACTGAACATAACAAGTGCCCCCTGGTGCTACAGATATCACAAAACGTTTGGCCTCTTGCACACAGCAAAATAGCATTTTAATTCAAGTATAGCTGACAACAGATACGGCTCATGTTCACAGTGAAACAAAATGAAACAGTTACTCATCCTCAAGGAAAGGTGGCCATAAACCTTTGTTCTCTCCTAATCCCTCCTGACTGATTTTTCTCCTTGTTGGTGTCCTTGTAACACATAGTAGCATGAGATGGTATCTGCAGCCCATTCAGATTGCACAGGTAGTCTAGTTTTTCCAGCATGGCACATTTATACATGATATTGCAAGAAGGTTTGCTGTGTCTACCAGCACAGTTTCAAGAGTGTGGTAGAGGTACCAGGAGACAGGCTGTTACATGAGGAGATGGACAGGGCCACAAAAAGATATCAACCCAACCTGCTGCTTTTTGCGAGGAGAAACAGGACATGCACTGCCACAGTCCCACCAAATAACCTCGATTGGGCTACTTGTGTATGTTTCTGACCAAACTGTTAGAAACAGACTCCGTAAGGGTTGCATGAGGGCCCTTAGTATGTCCTTTAGTAGCTATTTTCAGACATCTTAATTCACAGTCTATTTTTATAACAGGAAAATTCTGCAAAATTTATAGGAAAAATTGATAGAAAAATTGCTAATTTATTTATTTATATTTTCTTTTTACAGTGTATAAGTTTATTTGCCATACTCATGGTCATGTTCCTATGTTGCTAAAAACAGTGATTTTAAAAATTGGCATTGGCAAAATTGGCAGTGAACATAAAGGAAATAAGTAATAATAATAAGTAAAATATCTTGATGCATGCTCAATATTCCAGGTAAGGAAATCCCAGAAAGCTGAATCTGTTCTGGATGTACCATGAATACCATTTCCATTACAATTTCAATGATGAGGATGTACACATCCTGGACAGGGAGGAACGCTGGTTTGAACGGAGAGTCAAGGAGGCCATTTACGTGAAAAGGGAAAGACCATCTCTGAACCGAGGAGGGGGCCTAAGAGTACATCTGTCACCATCTTACAATGCTGTGATTGCAGCCATTCCCCAATCTCTGTGAATGGTACTCATGGCCATTGATCAATGGTCATGACAATTTGCATACTAATGATCAT
>VUQS01070877.1:0-15833 GCA_015108495.1 Heterochromis multidens
GTGCTCCTCGGCTGTGCGAGTGTCACGACTCACTCGATAAGGCCGGTCTTTAATCAGTACAAAATGTGGGTAGGTTAGTGCTACGTCAGGGCGCACCAACTGACCATCAATTTTCATCACTTGGTCAAAGGCTGAGCGTAGAGTATCGGCTCGAGATTGCTCTAGTGGGAAATCTCCCATTGAGTGAATCACTGGAGCCGGCGGAGCCTCCCGAGAAGGCCCTGCCGGCTCCTCCTCCCCAGAGTCAGCGTCGGACGACCTTGCGTCACTGCTGAGCGCAGCACAAACACTACACGTCCCTATTTGTCGTGAACGCATCCCCACACACTGCCCCAGCAGGTTAGAAAACCCCGGCCAATTTGTACCCAGAATTGGGGGCTGTGTCAGGCGGGAGCTAACCGCGGCTATCACTCTATGCGTTTTGCCCTTACGTTTAATTTCCAGCATGCGGCACTATGGGATACTTGTGGATGTCCCCATGCACACACTTAACCTCCACCCACTCTGCCTCCAACAACGCCCCTGGTCGAACCAGGCCTTGGTGGACCAGGGTCTGCGTACAGCCCGGGTCCACCAAGGCCTGGCGTATACCCCCTTGGCACCTTACCGGAACACTGTACATCCCTCCTAGACCAGGGAAGGGTGTCGGAGGGCTGGCGATACGGAACACCTGTCCCACCTCCATCTTCGGGCACTCCCGACGCAGGTGTCCCAGCCGCCCGCACCTCCAGTACTCCTGCCGTGGCATTAGTGCGACCCCCGGTGGGTTGGGCGCAGCATCCGACACCGCCCGGACCTGTGGAGGAACAGCAGAAAAACCATGGTCAGCGGGCAGTCCCGGCCGCTGCCCGACAGCAACAGGCCGAGGTGTGGACTCCCCTTGGGGCCCCCTCCGTGGGGCTGGGATCGGCCGATTCCCTGCCGCCGGCCGCGGCCGCGCCATGGCATGCTCCGGCCGCTCGATCGCATCGCGCAGATCAGCCGGCTGGTGTCTGCGGACCCACTCTGCCTCCTCCACTGGCAGCCCCTCCAAGAACTGCCCGAGAACCACCCGCTCCAGCATCCGCGCCTCCCCCTCTGTGGGGCTAGGCTGCAACCAACTGGCCGCCGCATTGTGTAGCCACCTGGCGTAGTAGAAGGGCCGGTCCTCCGGCCTTATTTTGCCAGCCCTGAAGCGGCGGCGGCCGCTTCAGGGCTGGCAAAACAGCCACTGAGCCCACTCCTTCGGAGGCCTCCGCCTCGTTCTTGAAGGCCTCCAGGACGTCCAGGGGATCGTCCTCCTCCCCCATCCGCCGCAGCACCACCCCCGGTCCCGGGGAAAGCAGCTGCGGCGCCGGTGAACAGCCGGCCCGAGCAGGCAGCTGGCCGAGCCACTTCTCAGCTGTTACAGACTGCGGGCCCGCCATCCTGCGATTGGGTTTCGGCACCACTGTAACAAGAAAGGACCCAGATAGGCAGGTGTGACGTGTTCGTTTCTTTATTTACAATTTGCTTTCACTGTCTTGTGCGGCTGGCAGCTTTCCCGCTGCGTGCCTCCAGCTTAACTCTTACACTCCTCTCGTCAGGTCCCGGCGTCCTGCTTATATAGGGGAGACATGATTAGATGAACTACAGCTGCTGACCAGCCTCCCCTGACGCCACACCCTGAACCCACTGCTCCACCTCTCCCCTGCAGCTGAGCCACAAACCACACCCCACCACAGATCTGTTGTTAACATCATGGTGCAGGTACCACAGCACACCTTCAGGTGTCTAGTTGAGTCCATGCCTTGACGAGTCAGGGCTGTTTTGACAACAAAAGGGGGACCAACACAATATTAGGCAGGTGGTCATAATATTATGCCTGATCAGTATATAATGATCTGCTACCTTGTGGCTAGCTACAGAGCTATGGTTAGGCTAATATAAACACATTAGCAGAGGGAAGATGTAGGATGAGGGTTAAATTGTTCTCAGTAAAAGTTCATGCTGAGGGTCCCCGAAGGGCAGAGAGAAACCCCATCATATGACAGGAGGAAGACGTCAAAAACTGACCCAACTTCAGCTAAGACAATGTCTGAGATGATCCATCCACAACACAATGTTTTTTATTAATATGGTGCCGTTTGGTTTGGATTACACGCTATGAAAAAGTCCTGATCCTAAGCTTACATCCACACTGAAATGTTAGTCAGTCTGAAAGTGACTGTTTTCTGAAGTGTTCAAATATTTGTTGTCTGGAGTACTGTGAGCCCATGGACTGTTGTGTACACTGTCATTTTTTTTTAAAACTTAAAGACTTGCTAAACATGAATGCTGCTAATAACAACAGTCTGAGAATGACAGCTGAACAGTTTTGGGGGCTCATGTCTATTGAAAAAAGGGACAAAAAGATGAGAGCTCTTCCAATGTGGGAGACGCTCAGACCCAGAAACAGGGTCAAAACATCATCACTTATGAAGTGGATACTGAGCCTTGGTGCAGTCCCTCAGTTTATCCTCTGCCTGAAAACAGCAGTTCTAGTTCCTTTCTATGGAGCCCCGGAAGGAACATTGGAGAAAAAAAAATGAAGATATACTTTTGCGAGATCCCGCAAAACTTTTGTGAGATCCCGCAAAAGTAACTCTAAACTAGTTACTAAACTATAAAGACATTAAACAATTCATTAACAACTAACTGCAGTACTCCGGACAGCTGATGGATGTATGCTAAATGCAGCGGGGGGGGGAGCGTCTTTCTCAGGATCTCACAAAACTTTTGTGGGATCTTGCAAAAGTAATTCGGGATCTTGCAAAACTTTTGCGGGATCTCGCAAAAGTAACTCGGGATCTTGCAAAAGTACATCTTCCTACATCTGTCCCTTCCTGGGCTCCATACCTTTCCCCCCTCTTTAAGCCAGTTCACTTCAGATTGGCTGCCCAGTGGGTGGGGCTTTTGTGCCTACAACTGGAGCTGTGTCTGAGATCACCATATTAGGAATATCCACTCTCTTTGATGTCATAGAGAGCCAAGAGTGACAGCAGTCTGGAGCCTCAGCTTTTGATTCAGGGGTTATTTGACACTAACCTCATCATTTGAAACTTGGAGTTTGTTTCATTCGAGTGTCCATCATTGCCGCAGTGTATATATGATAGAAAATAAGGTAAATGCATAATAGGTCCCCTTTAATGATGATGATGATACAACCATTCAACAGTAAAACCATTTTTGCTGCTTTACCTAATATAAAATGATATGTTTTGTTTTGAAAACAGCTACATTGGTAGATTTTTGTCAAACCATTGAAATTAACAAATAATAGTACAACATCTGCCAAAATCACTCAAATCTGTGCATGAAATTAAAAAAAAATCCTGCTGCTGAGTAATTCTGAAATCAGATGTGGAGGACTGATTCAGCTGTCTGTTTCTGTCATTGTGAAAGGTTTCTCCTAAAGTCCACCCGGTATCAGCATGCGGAATAATATGTAATGATCACACTAAAGTGGAAAAACAACCAATTTAACTTAAAAGTGCTGAGTTTTCATTCTGTTTCCCAAGAACTTAGAAGACATATTTTTAAAAAATAAAAGAGCCTAAAACTCCTTTACTGATTTGAACAAATATAAGAGCAAATTTTAAACATGAGGAAAACTCATGAAAAAAAGGTTTGGTGTTTAAATTCTTCCAGCTGTTAGGAACATCTGTCAGAATAAAATCTTCTGCTGAAAAGTCAGTGAGCAAGGCAGTAAACTGCTCACTTCCTACTATTGTTCTGTGTGACCTTTGACTCCGTCTCCAGTCACAGTCACCTTGCTATGTCTGTTCATCAAGCCTGGCTGAATTAAAACAGGAAAGAAACACAGCTTTCACATTTGTTCCTTGTTGTTGTGAGAAGCAGACGACGAGTTGTGTGAGCTGACGAGGAAATCTGTCTAAATCACGCCACCACACTAGGACGACCAGGAGGGGAAATCCGCCCGACGCTCCAGGTCAGGAAAGAAAATGAATTCTCACGATCTCTCTGCTGCTTTTCTCAGATGGACCTCACAGGATAAATTATCATTATATTACCATCTATTACAATTATTTAGTAGTATTAGTAGTAGTTTAGAGGTCATTCAAAGCCTTCTGTTTTGTTTATATATATACTTTTTCCTTTTATCCACCATCTCTTCTGATGTCTCCATGTCAGCATGCAAAGAAATAAGAAGGGAAAAACTAAAGAAATAACTGCATTTTAACAGTGTAAGACCACATATTTTAATGGAAAGGAGTCATTTTTGGAGAGATCCCAGTGTCCCAGAGTAAATGAAGCATTGTCATATCAACTCTGAGACCTCAAACTATCAAAATGTTTGGTAGATAACATCAGGAGTGCGCCATCCATCTGTGACTTTGCAGCTTAGTTGTGTTCTGTCTTTGGCACAACTTCAAATTATACTGGGAACATTTAGTCTACTCAGGGTCTTTTATTTTGAAAATTGACTGGACTCTTCTGCTCTTTGCTGCTTGTAAAAACCAGACCCAGTGCTATTTTGATGCACAATGAAGAGCCGCTCCTGTCACACTTCTGAAACCCACTGGTGGAATAACAACAGCATCTTGAGTGGGTGCAATAAACTCCAGCAGCCCTCACACCTCAGGTGTATTCCCTGGGTAACAAACATAATAATAAATGGACATAGTTTCCAGGCCTGAAAAATGAAGCCAGGGCAGTATTGCCACAAACTTGCATTCTTTTTATTGGCCACCAGGGTTTTTTTTCGAACTCAATGGGAAAACGGGAAAATCGCTCTGTGACCTCAGTATACACTTTCCTGACATCTTTGCTTGGACGCTAGTTTCAGGTCACATTGAATAAAACATCAAGTTAATTCCACACATTATGCTCAGTCTAAGAGTAATAAAAAGAATATTTGCTCCAGAATATGCTTACCGCTAATAACTTGTCAATCACAAGTGGTTAGCCAATGAGTGTGAGTTTACAGAGTGTGATCCACTCCTGGCTTGTCACACCCCATTTCAAAATTGCAAGATGGCGACGGCGAAAATGCTCAGGTTGCAGGGTAACAGTGGCTGTGTCCATCCTTTATACAGTCAGTAGAAAAGGTCTTGATTGCAGAACTGGTTGCAGCTGGTGAACCTTAAACACACTTCCAGCAAATAAACACACACACACACACACACACACACAGAGAGAGAGACTGCAGGGGAGAGAGCAACAGGTCAAGCTGACCCAGATTGAGATGCCAAGTGCGAGTCACAGGCTGGCGTAGCAGTTGATACAGAAATGCTCCAGTTAGTTTTTTGTCTGTTTAGGTCTAATTTTTATGTTTATTAACTTAAAAAAAAAATTCACACCTACTTTTAGTTCTTAGTTGAGTTTTAGTTAATTATAATAACCTTGGTTAGCAGTATATTAGCAGGATTTCACTATTTCAGTTTCAGTAACTGGAGATCACACTGCCAAGCCCCCACCACCACCACCAAGCCTGGCTCCTAGGAGGGGCCCCAGTAACCCCGATCTGGGCGAGGTAACACAGTCCAAAGTTGTCTCAGCTATAAGGGTCTTGAATCACATTTAGTCTGGCCTTTCACCTAGACCCATTTTGACTTGGGAGAGGCAAATTGCCCCTGGTGAAATACCCCCTGGGATCACTTGGGCACACAAATACCACGATAAGGTGGCAATTCACTTCCTCTAGCTCTTCCTGGGGAGGGGGTGACCAGGGAGAGGGAGGTCTGGGTATCTCTGTTTAGACTCCTGCCTCTTGACCCAGATAAAAGGTAGAAAATGGATGGATGAATGGACAGAATTCCTCTGTATTCTGTCCACCTTTCTGATCTGTATTAAATGTGACTAAAGTTAAGTTCTGTTTTGATAGTTATCTCATGGCTGTGTGGGAATCTGTGATCTGAAAGCGCCACAGACCATTTCCAGTGGTATTCACAAGAGTGGAGAGTTGGGTGTGTTTGCGTGCAACCATTACTTCTACTATACTGTTCTTACTATTGTGAATAAAACAAGTGTCTCTGCTGTTACTAGGGGAGTGGTAGGAGGTGATGACCTTCCTACTGGGAGGTTCCTATTCTGCCACTTTGTGTTTTTTTTCTTTGTTTCTCTTCCTAGATTAGAGAGGAAAGACGTGACAAGAGTAGCCACTGCGGTGTCTGCGGCTGCTTTCTGCCTCGCTGGACACTGAGCTGAGAGTTCATTCGTTAGCTGTAGTTTCTTGGTTACTTCCCACATAACAGAGTCCCAAGTGAGCCTGCTGATAATTGTACAAATGCTTGGATCCACCCTGTAGTTTCTTTTTACTAAGTGCTTGCATTTTTCCAGAGTTTCCGCGCCTCTAACCAGCAGGTTACTTTCAGTTTTCCTAATTATTATCTCAAGAATACTTACCTATTGTGTTCTAATAGTTTTGTTTTTCCTGCACAGAGGATGTTGTTATCTGTATTTTTTCCTGTAGTTAGT
Organism: Heterochromis multidens; assembly: GCA_015108495.1. Classification (NCBI taxonomy): domain Eukaryota; kingdom Metazoa; phylum Chordata; class Actinopteri; order Cichliformes; family Cichlidae; genus Heterochromis; species Heterochromis multidens. The sequence goes on from VUQS01070877.1 coordinate 6,439, forward strand.
AGTTCAGGTTGTATTTGAGGTTCAGAGTTGACACGGGAGGGGCAAATTAGTTTAGTTAAAACTTCTAGGGCATATCCTTTATATTCTTTTTACAGATTTTTTTTGTGTGTGTGCGCTTACCGAGAAGGATTAGTGGGTTTATTTTTCTATCTGGATGTGAGACTTTGAGCCATGCTGCTGCTGCTGCTAGTGCTTCCACTGCTCTGCCTGCAACCTTCAGTTCAACAACAGGTAACACACCTCCAACTACACCACCACACTGAGGTCATGTACCACCTTTTTATTATCTTTATGGCGTGGATGTAAATTTAAAAAAATGTTAATGCATAGTTTTAAGTTTTGAGAACACCAATAACACTACAGAAGATTAATTTTGGATCTGGAAATTTAGGTAAACCACAAAAAGTTGCAGAACACAAACAAATCAAGGCAACACATTGGTTGTTTGTTTGTTTGTTTTTTTTAAGTTGATAAGCTTAAAAGTCAAATGTTTCCATGATTTAAATACTTTGATTGCATGCTATCTGCACTATTTGATTACAAATAAAAGTCAATCAAAATGTTTTCATATAATATGACTTGGGATTCAAAGCTTGTTGTTTGTTTTTTTTTAATTACATAAAAGCAGTGTATCAGAGTATTTCTATTACTTTATGCAGGCATGAGTAACTATGCCTTCTCTAACTCACTGTCACAGTTACAGATAATTAAATATCGTCCTTTAGTCTCACTTTTGATTAACTTAACCTGGGAAGAACATCACTCTGTATGCACCTATCTTTGCCACATAGTCAGGGGTGTTAAAGCTTTGCTGTTCTGATATAAGGAAAAAAACCTAAACAGCTGAGCTTTAAAAAACATTGAACAGCTCAGTATGACAAACCATGCATGGTTTTATAACTAAAGTCAATAATTTGTTACTGCAAACCTGGAACTTCCCCCGACATGGCCACTCTGGACACTACAAATGAGTAAAACTGGCACACACGGTAGAGATTAAGATTTTAAGTGAGTAAGTAAGTAAAAAAAAATCTGTTTAATCAACTCAAAAGGGATAAAAAAAAAATGTCAGAATCTCAAAATATTTAACCTTGAAGTTACAGAGTGAGGTCATTTGTGAACCAATTTATGTGAGGTTGTGTTGTTACCGTACATTTCTTAGATTTTTACAAGAATTGGCCCATTGGTGTGGCAACGACATTACAGGCTTTGATTTTGTTGTAATTTTCCTTTTATAATCTCTACATTGTCATGTTTTTGCTAAAAGATCTAGAGCAGTGAGATTTACTGCTACAGTAGCCTTGAGGCAGATAGTTGATGCCCAAAATGATTATGAAAACAACTCGTTTGACAGACAGGAGTCAGGCTGACTCTTTATTGCATAAAAACAATAATTAATCACATAAGGACAGTTTGGAATATCTTTCTGTACATAGAAACAGTATACCATCACAAATAGAGCCATTAAAAAAGTATTCCTGAAAAAAATTCAAGTGGGGTTGTAATTGAGTCATTTTAGACTCTAAAGAAGCTTACTAAGTGGTGATAGCTCTTTCTGGACTGTACTTTAAAAATGTCAAAGTAATGCAAAGGTTATAGAATACTGAAGTGATCTGTATTTTCAAAAAGTTCAGGTACTCGACAAGACAAGCTATCCTGACTTTAAAGCTGCAGTAGGCAGAAATCTAAAGACAAAACAAACAAATAAATAAAGGCTACAATTTAAAAATGGACAATTGTCCTGCAGCTCTCATCACTCTGTTTTAAGCCTTTCACAGCAGACAAACATATGCACATGCTTCAAATGCAAGAGAACTCAAGTCCAAGCTCTTTTCTGGCCGCACACAGGACTTTAACCCCATTCTCCCAAGTGTAGGTCCCTGCTTCATCCCTTGCACCTCTATGTTTTAATTTTGGTCTGGTCTGAAAAGCCTGTGGTTGATCAAAGTCTTCGATTACAAAGCTAGATTTACACAAAGCCAAGATGTGGTGCAAGAGTTTGTTTGGTTGCATTTTGATCGTCACAGATATGAGGAAAACAGCGTTTTCTTACTATACACCTTGGACATAATTTTAGAAAGACCTAAACTTAAACATCCTTATATCTGTTGCTGAATTTAAAATCATCATAAGGAATGTGGTGAAGGAGATGTGTTTTTCTTGTTGTTGTGGGTATTTGTATATTGTACATAATGTTGTAGTTCTTGTATTTTATGTTGCATTTGTGACATTTTTGAGATGGTTAGTGTTCGTATGGCTGCTACCTTGGCCAGGGCCCTCTTGTAAAAGAGATTTGGTGTCAATGGGACCTCCAGGTTAAATAAAAGTAATAATAATAAATAAGATTTTGGCTCCCCCTTAGACCACCTGAAAAGTGATGCACTAAATGCTTATGGAATTTGTACCTAATTACAGCAAAATCATGTTGCCTAGCCTAGCTTTAAGAGATCAAACTCATTAGTAAACCACTGCACGCAAACTAGCAGCTCTCTGATTGGATACTTAGGCAGTCCCTTGAACTAACAATGCTACCAAGCTGATGTTGGGCAAGTGTAGTTTAAACACAGAGTTAACCTCAACAAATTGTCATTAGTTTTGCATTCAAGCTGATAATAGTGCTGGATAGAATGTCAGGGGAGCTAAAACATTATTACAGTTCATCTTCAGGGTGTACCAAATATTATGATAGTGTGTGCACGTGTTGTTGAGATATTTGAGTCTGTGATAAGCAAAAACTTTTACCTGTTAGTCACAAGATCCCTTAATTTTTTAAGATCCATTCCTAAACAGTGTTTCAGATGCTTGTTTATATAACCGCCATCCATTGAGCAATAACTGGTCAGTATTGAAGCAACAAAGGACGCATTGCTCTGACTTTTGGTTCCTCCTATGGGTTCAACACCAAAAAAACTGTCTCTCTGTTAAACAGCCACATCCTGCAGTCTCATTTAGTCTGCAGTCTGTAAGTAAGAAAACTCTGCTGACATTGCTGTATCATCACTGGGGCTGTTTTATTAGCATTTACAGACGCTTCAAACCCAGTACAAACCATCAAACCAGCAGACTGAATTAGTTGTGTGAAATTGTTGAAGTGCTCCTTTAACAATTAAACACTGACCTAGTTAAAAAAAAAAAAAAAAACTACTCCAAAACTTAACCAAACAGCGATTATGGTAGATTCATACAGAGCTTCAGTAAGGGAGAATATAATTCTATGTAAGTGATGTATTTTCAAGTTTTTACTGTACAACTGTACAGTACAGTTAACCAAGTTAAAACATCCATCCGTTTTCTTAACCACTTCACGGTCACAGGTGTGTCTGGAGTCTCTCAGAGTACACCCTGGACAGGTCACCCATCTGTCACAGCCATTTAAAACATTTCGGTCTAATAGGTGCATAAAAGCTAAATTGACCTTTTTGTAGCCTTTATTCACCTACACCTTATAACAGCATCTTGTTGTTTTATTTTCATAACAGTAACGTCTCATTTATATCCACAAAAGCTAAATTATACATTCCCAGCAATCACCTAACAACACCACTTTTTTGCATATAAGCAACACCAATCACCCCTATTTGTTTACTTTTCTCATTTTATTTTCTCAGTGGGATTAAGTATATCACTTTGCAGACAGCACCAACAGGTCAAACAATACTGTAGCATGGGAATGTACTAGTCTATATAATATATGCTGATGCCTTTGTTTTGTAAGCTTTTGTACAGTTATGCATACAGACTCTGTTGCCACCTCTGTGCATTTCCAGTTAATTTGCCAAAAAAAGAGGCTGAAAGCATAATTGCTACTGTTTTTAAGTTTATATTTTTGCCATAATGTCACTAAAATCTGTATTTTTAATACCAAAAAAAAAGTGTTGCTTTTAACCTTCAAGTGTGGTCATTTATTGTGCCAGCTACATATGCATTGCGCTCTTGTGATACTTTTAATTAAAAATAAATAAATTCTGCAATGAATTTGTCAATCTTCTGCAACTTTCCATAGTTTTCTACAGGAACTGCCATTATTGTGGAAAGTTGTATGAAATATGTGCATATTTTTTACATTATAGGGTTTGAGTTTGTTGTAATTTGCTGGTAAACAGTCACAGTTGTCAGATATTTCAGTAATGTAAATATTCTGAGACATTACACATTTACAAATAAGATGTCTGTTTAGATTTTGTTTAAAACAGAAGCACAGTAACAAAGGATGAAAGAAATGGCCTGACTGGTGACTTCACTGTAGTTAGTTTTTGATCAAAGTATTATGGCGTTACCAATTTGGTGTTAAAATGATACTAGCACTGTGTAATACATTGTTAACTCAAACATACATTAAGTCCTAAAATGCATTTTTTATATTACTGTATCATTGAAACAAAGAAAATTTGTTTCATAAGAAGTAAAAGTGGAGGATTGTTTAAATAAATGCAATTCTGTTCACACAATTTGTGCTTGTTTTTTACTCCTTTTTGCATAAAAAACTATAATTAATGATATCTTAGAATATCTGCTATTATAAAGGAAACACACCAACACAGCCATTAAAAAAACTATGCTTGTGTAAAATATAATGGGTCATAAATGACACTTTTGTCACTTAACAGTTAAATGTAAAAAAACATTAAGTGGGTTGTGTTCTGACAATGTTCTTCGACACTTGTTTGCATGACAGATGAGAGAAGACTTCAGGTCACATTTGTAAACACACCCTGCACTGCTTTCTTCTCTGTTTTTCCACATTTGTAAACAAAAATAAAATGTAGGTATGCAACACATAAGGTGTCATTTATTTTTTAATTCTGTTACTTCTCTTACCATTGCTCTTACCAAAACCAGTGTCACACCTGTTACCATATTTATTCTGCTTGCTACTGATACCTGTAGTAGTAGTAGTAGAAGCAGTCATTGTTAGTTATTACTAACAGTGGTAGAAATATCAGTAGCAGTTTTATTACAAATTGTTGCTTATTAAAAATAGAGATGTATTAAAGTACCATTTGTAGTCAGACATTCAGGGGTCTGTCCATATAAAAAGTGATGTTGTGAATATGGACAGAAAATGGTATCAGACTGTAAAAAGCCACTCTCCTTCCACAGACTCCTCCTCCTGGTCGATGTGATATCCCGCAGAGGTTGGAAGTACAAACAGACTGCACTTCCTGTGCTGCTGCCATCACTGGGAGCTGCCCCCGCGGCTTCAGCAATGCAGGCATCACCAACTGCAGGTACTGGGCAGGTTTCATACCCACAGTTAACATGAAGTAAAAACTGGAATAGCTTCAGATGGCAATATCTTTATGTGTGTTTTGTTTTATATCTTTATGTCTTTTGCACATTGTATATTGTTTCATGTGACCTGCTCGGGACCTTTAATGCATGTTTACATCTTTTATTTTTATGTTGACCTCCCTTAACATGCACTGTCCCAGTTAAATAAATAAATACAATGACATAATTCCACCTCTATTAAACACACAAAGCTTAGATTCAAGGATGTGTCATAAATGTTAACTGTGAGCTTTGCAGTAGTAATTAATAGCACTGCCAGTAGTGGTATGAATAAGGCAGTTTGTTTACCTCGTGTCTCGCTGTGCTGCAGTTACGTGGTGAAGGTTGGCAGCAGGGATCTGCAGCTGGAGGGATGTCAGCACATCTGTGTGAAAAATGTCATGCAACCAAAGTGCTGCCAACAGCACTGGGGACCACTGTGTCTTCGTAGGTCACACACACACACACACTCAGAGTACACATGATGAGGTACCATTTGTGCCAAAATCATGGTCACATGTACGCTGTGACCATGATTTGCCTGACTTTATTTCTGTTGTCTTTGTTGCTTTGTTGCTGTTTGTTGTCGTGATGTGTTAAACAAATTAAGTTCAGCATAGCCAGGCTTCCTTTGTGTTAGCTACAAAACCTGAAACCTCAGCCGGAGGAAACAGGTATCACAATGGTGGTTATCAAGTTTCTTTGTAAACCCAGGCTTCCTGCTTTAAGTCTGTGGCACGCTTACATAAAAGAGGGCATTTGATGGATTGTTTGACTCTTCTTCTGCACAAAATGAATCATTTGAGTACCAGAGGTATAGGTGATAAGGATCTATAACTAATATAAAAACTAAAACAGCAGAAGGCAACACTTGTGCTGCAAATAGGAAAATGTTTTGAGTTTGTATGGCTGCGACCTTGGCGAGGTTTCCATTGTAAAATAGATTTGATCTTCATGAGACTTCCTGGTTAAATAAAAGAGCAACAACTGAGACATTTAAACGTTAAAGGTTACTCAGTGAATTCAGCTCTGACACTTTACCATAATCTGATGAAGGACATGTGGAGATAACTTTAGTCACCAGATCAAAGTGAAATTATTTTACTATCCCTGATAACTAGTCTACAAATAGTGATGAATTGTCTAATCTGTGTCTACCAGTAGCAGCATAAAACAAAGACAGCTGATCGGATCAAACATAAAAACATATTTATAGGTTTTGTGATTCATCAACTTTATGAACAGTAAGGTACAGGTCAACAGGTTACACATATGAAATGTGTCCCTCAGCAGAGCATCTATATTGTACTTACTGTACACTAAAAATGTGGCACTTCTGACTGATTTGAAACCGAAATTTGAAATGTAACTTAAATGAATTAGCCATGTAAAAAGAGATCCACCTCTGTGACACTGACTTTAAGCTTAAGATACCTTAATCCCACACTCCTCTGAGATTTCATTCTCCTTGTTATTGTCCTACACTGTGAAGAAAAATTACTTTGAATTTCACAAAGTATTCGTCAGTCACAATAAAAAATAATTTATTGAACATTTTAACAGATCTCCTTCATCTTCTTCTTCTTCTTTCAGCTGCTCCCTTTAGGGGTGGCCACAGTGGATCATCTGCCTGTAGCATCCTCCTCTGTCACACCAAACCTCTGCATGTCCTCCTTCACTACATCCAGAACCTTCTCTGTGGTCTTCCTCTTTTCCTCCTGCCTGGCAGCTCCATTATTTAACATCCTTTGTCCAATATATCCAACATTTGCACATGTCCAAACCATCTCAGGCTTTTGTCTCTAACTTTGTCTCCAACCTGCTCAACCTGAGCTGTCCCTCTGATATACTAATTTCTAATCCTGTCCATTCTGGTCAGTAAAAACATCTTCAGCCCTGCCACCTGTCTTTTTCAGTGCCACCGTCTACACTGTCAAAACAAAACTTGACTTTTAAGAAAAGTTAAAACTAACTGAAATGATTTTGTGAACTTGGAAAACTTACTAAAATTTAAAAAAAAAAAAAAAAAAAATAGAGGAAATATCCTTAGTTTTAGTACTTGTTAATCCTGTAAAATTTGTTATCATAACTTAGCTGATGAGGCTTTGATGGACATATTTATTGAGACTTTGGATGTCTACAAGACTGAGAGTCAACTGCTTTCAAAAAGTTCTGTGTTTTTATTGTAATACCTGTACTTATTTTCTGAAATCTTGCCTCTGACATATGTCCTCCACACAAGACACACAAAAGACTAAAACTAACACTGAAACTAATAAAAATTAAACATTTTTCAGCAATAAAAACTAAAATGAAACAGGCAAACCTACTCTGGAAACTAACTGAAACTAAACTGAATTAAAAACAAAAAGTCAAAACAAAAATAAAAATAAAAACTAATGAGAAAATACTGTAATAACTCCGGCACATTCACCTTTCCACCTGTCTCCCTCTCATTCACACACATGTATTCTGTCTTGCTTCTACTGACTTTCATTCCTGTTTTTGTATTGTAATACCTATTTAAGCTTCTTAAATATGCCCCTGACAAACCCCTCCCCCATTAATACAATATTTTCTAAAAAGACCAAACAGCGAAACTAATAAAAACGAAATGGAAACTCAACATTTTCAAAAAATTTAAACTAAACTGAAACAAGCGTTAGGAGTCACAAAAGAGAGAGAATAGTATCAAACAATATACAAACAAAAAATTGCGTTTTAAAGGCTCCTAACATGAAGGCGGGTCTTTACTTTTATTTTGTTGTTATGATTAGTCGTTTGATTGATTGTCATTCCTCTCCACCAATCACTTAACGGTATGGTAACAACGTCTAATTTTTCTGTTAGGCCTACAGGTGGAAAAAGGTAAAGTCCTTTACGTGTTTTCCTTGAAAATTAAGTTGCGTGTAAGCTGTACTGTGTTTGTAGGACAAGAAGTAAGTGATAACTTCCGTCGGTTATTTGGAATAACATTTAACGGTCAGTTTAATGGACATAAAGCCGCCTCTAACTAGTTTAGTGAAATCTTCTGAGCCAAGTTAACATTACTGCAACTGATTAATGTGCATTGATTTGATGTCCACATTTACTATGCAGGTGTTCCCAGTACACCATTAATGAGTATGTGCTTACTGCATTCGGGTTTCATGGTCCAGTATGTAAATGCCAAACTCACCATAACGAGCGCTTTCAATGTTTAAGAGGTTGAAAGAATTTACACTGCAGTTCATTTCTGACACCCAGAAAAATAAAGGTATAGACATATTTATGCTCATCCATCTGAAATAAGAATTCTGTATGTCTAAGTTTAAACTCTGACATAATTTTTTTTTAGATATACACAATATAATTGTTGGATATTTAAATGGAACTTATAATGTTTTGCAAATGTTTGTCATGTACACCTGACAAAAATCTTAATCAAACAACTTTTCTATTTATTGCACAGAAAACAATGACAGATTATTTGCGTTGTTATATTTGATTTCTCAAAAATCAACACAAAACAAAAGTTTAAAATAATGAGGGCATTGCTGTACAAGTAATCTCTTCAACCCAAAAGCTCAAACCTCAGACTGGTCTAAACACTCCGTTCCTGCACTTTTTTGTACTCTTGGCTCTGTATGATGTCTGTAAGAGCAGATATCCCTAATATGGTAATGTCAAGTACACACAGTTTGGTTGTGAGCACAGAAGCTCGAACCCTTGTGTTTACAAGGTTTGAAAAGCCATCACTTGACCCAGCTGTCTTAGCTAATTATAGGCCAATCTCCAACCTTCCTTTTATATCAAAAATTCTTGAAAGAGTAGTTGTAAAACAGCTAACTGATCATCTGCAGAGGAATGGTTTATTTGAAGAGTTTCAGTCAGGTTTCAGAACTTATCACAGTGCAGAAACAGCATTAGTGAAGGTTACAAATGATCTTCTTATGGCCTCTGACAGTGGACTCATCTCTGTGCTTGTCCTACTAGACCTCAATTTGATACTGTTGATCATCATATTCTATTTCAGAGATTAGAGCATGTTGTAGGTATTAAAGGTACTGTGCTGCAGTGGTTTGAATCATATCTATCTAACAGACTCCAGTTTGTTCATGTAAAAGGGGAGTCTTCTTCACACA
>VUQS01070878.1:0-15249 GCA_015108495.1 Heterochromis multidens
TGGACTTGAACGACTTCAATTGCAATAAATAACTGGGTGTTAAAATATAGTTAAAAAATTTTTTTTTTCACTATATATATATATATATATATATATATATATATATATATATATATATATATATATATATATATATATATATATATATATATTAACTACAAAAATTTTGAAGTGAAAATCTGATATCACAACAGCCATAGTTTTAATGTATGATATTTCTCATCTGTTTATGAAATTTCAGTGTAAAATCAAGCTTTTTTTGGGTTGTTCTTCCATTTTAACTCCCTTTCTTTTTTTTTTATCATATCATTATTAATCTACACTACATTCAGCAGCTATCTCCCCACTTCTTTTATCCTTCAATAATCAATGTTTATGTTTTTGATCAGCTGTAATATCTGTCCAGCTGCTCTTACTCCTAGTACAGTCTGAGCACTAGAAAAATAAATGGAGAGGCTGTAATTAAAGGGTTGCAGTGGGTAAGATTTTCAACTTTCTACAATCTATCTCTGTTAAATCCTGGATAAATAATCAGGGCCAGAGCTAACCTGGCTTGGCCTACAATCTGTCCGCAGCACTTGCAGGACTGATTACCAAGCAGTGCGGAGAGCACACTAGATCAGTTTGATTATCTGAGCCCAAGAAAGAGCAACAGCGCTTATTTGGTCAAATATAATTTTAGTGGGATATTTCAGAGGGATGACATAGGATCCAGCGCCAAAAAAGAAATGAATGATATTGAGCTTTGTGCTGGACAACTTAGAAAGAGTATTACCATCTGATGAAAAACGGATCTGAAATCTAATGCTTCAGAAGAAAAATGGTTTTCATCAAAATCAAGATTAATGTTCAATATTAAGCATTTTTAAACTTTAGATAAAGCAAATATTATGCTAAATGTCTCACTCAAAATAGACATCTATCATTCTCTGACAAAAGAAGGAAAAAATTAAAGAGGCAGACGTTACTAAAGCAGGATGAATGAAAGAGGAAAACACAGAAAGAAGGAAGGAGCAATATTAGGAGTGAGAGAACAAATTAAGGAAGGTAAAACAAGAGAGAGGGGAAAAGTAAGAAAACAAAGAAAATGTTAAAAGATAGGATGAGGAAAAAGAAGGAAGATTGCTTTTTTTTTTTTAAAGCAGATTAAAATGATCCTGAGTTTGAATTTGCAGTGCATGTTGGAAGAAGCATTGATACTGCTATAAAATGAATGATACAGAGTAAGCAGACAAGCAGGGCAAAAAGAAAATGGACAAAAATATAAGAAAGAAAAAATATTAAACAAAGAAGAATTCTGAACTCAAAAATGAAGGGAAAAGGGAGAGGGGAGAGGAAGAAAGTTAGAAAGTTGAAATAATATGAGAATGAGGACAATGTTTAAAAAATCAAATAAAATAAGTGAATAAATTATTGGAAAAAAAATGTTGGGAAAAAGAAAAGAAGCAGAAAAGAAAAAGAGATTTTATTCTAGTAGAAGGACAGATAATATAAAGCTTAAAATAAACAGGGAGGTGGAGGTGGGTAAAACAGATGATCCAGTATGGCAGCATGCGCCCTTCCTCGGCGGGAGAGTGGAGAAGCGTCAGCTGCTGTCATGGTCACGTCAGCATTATCATCTGTTTAGAACTTGGCCTGATGTGACTGCAGTGGTATAACGTAACATGATCGGGTGAGTCTGAAGCTCACTTTTAAACATACAGTGCTCTTTAAACCTACTGCAGTACATTTACCTGCTGACTGTCACGTGTAAACACTACACAGAGAGGTTTGGTGCATTAGCTGGAATGATTCCTTTTGTGGTTCCATCCACTGAGGATTAAAGTGCTGCTGCTGTGGAAATGAATGTTTTAAAGCAGCAGAGAGCACAGTAAACCTGCAGCTACAGGCCTGTTATCTTTATGAGGAAATATTAGATTGTATGTGTGTGTCAAGTCAGACCTGTGGCCAGCAGGCAGACAGTGTGTGCTCCCATGCAGGCCACACGCCAGTCAGGCCTGAGAGGCCGTGCTGGATTCTTGAATAGTCTAATAAACACCAGATGTTCCCTGGGTAATATATACACAGACCCTGTGCCGTGTCCATCTCCCCTAGCAGGAATAACACAGCCAAGCAGAGTCAACCAGCATCTGAGGGATCACATCTACAGCAGCAGAAGCAGAAGCAGCAACCACAGGAGGAGGAGGATGTTGTGCCCCCCTCAGAAATGTTTGATTTGTTGGGAGGACAGATGATGTTTTGAAGGACGATAAGACATCTAGTGTGTGGGTGTATGACAAACAGCGCAAATACAAATCCTTGCGACGTCTCTCAGATCTGCACCACCGCCTGCAATCAAGAGATAAACAGCCAATTGAAATTTCTTTTTTAAAAGAGTGCTTGGAGCCCTGCTGGCCAATTGCGTTTCTCGTTGCTGCCTTATCTGTGACAGACTCCTAGAAACTGATAGGGGCTTGCCGGGCCTCTGGATTCCGTTCCCCCGCACACTTACCAGAGGTTTATCTTGAGGCTGGAGCCTCTGTGAAATGGCGAACGGTGCCAGAGATATCATTCAACAAATCCCCAGCCTGTAGTCCAGGTCACCCGGTCCCCTTGTTGTTTCTACAGGCAAGAAATCGGGGAAAACAAAACCAGCTTGCTTGCATGGCTCACTAATTCCATGTTTTCCAAGATGACCTAGAGTTGCTTTAAAATAACAGGAATAGATAAAAGTCTCAATTTTATGAGTGGCTGTCTGCTGTGTAATGTCGCACACTAAACAAACTACTTTCTCATGAATATTTAAAATTTATCTCTCGTGTGGCTTGTGTTGGCAGTCACAGCTAAACCAAGCTGCAAACATCCACTAACCTGACCTGAAGAAAAAGAGGATTTAAGAGGTTGCTCAGTACAGTCAGGTTTATGTGTTCTCATCACTATGACTTATGTGACTTTAAAAGCATAAAGCCTCTGTATCATAAATGCAGCCCGTGCTCTCACTTGTTGTGTTTGGGCGTGCCTCTCAGCTCTGTGGGCACTGTGCTGTAAACAGGTGCCATCTCTTGTGAATCTGGTCCAAGCTGTTTCTTCTGAACCTGAATGGCCTCTTCCAGCACAAGAGCATTCCATGGCGGTCACTTGCTGTTCTGTCTGCCTGCTCTCTGGCTGCAGGCACTATCTGCCTGTCTCTTTCTCCACCTGTCTGCAGCATATAGCCACCTGCTTTCCCTACTTCCACCTTTCTATATACCTCTGGATTTATTCATCGCCACTATCTGGATCTGAGACCCTGTTTTTTTTCCTTCTTCTTCCTACCTGTTTCATTCTGCCTGTATTTAATTTTGCTTTTATTCTTTAACACAGCTGGATTCATGTTACACCATTTTACAGCAAGAGAAGTCCATCAGTAACATATAAGTACTGTGATGTGTCATTAAAAACTGTCCAAACTGGCTGTGGATCACTTTCTCTCTGCCCCTCTTTTGAACAACAGCTGGTATCTGTTTTTATAGTTTTCAATTCAATCTAACTTTTTTCCTTTTCTCTTTAAATGCCAAGCAGTATGTCCGACTCAAGGATCTGATGCATGTGAAACTTGGGTACTTGGTACTTCTCACAACCACATTCCTGGATTTTCAAAATAATACTGATTGAGCCAAGGGGACCTAGGGCAAATTTGAAAAATGCAGCAACTGCTCATATTTCCCACACTGAACTGCACCATCCACCACACTCCCCAGGACAAAGCATAAATTATTTGTTTTTTCACTGCTCTAAATGACTTGGGGAAAAAAACGGTTCTTCTTTTAAAGCTGAATTTTTTTTTTAAGCTCACCAATTCATATTTTTATTATTAATGGAACATGTCACATGTGTAATGTGAAAAGAGTGCCTCACATAAATAAATCCATGAAAAGTTAGACACCTATTCCAGTTTTTCTCAACTCTAAAACTATACGTTTTAGCACCTTTTAGCTTATTTAGCTTATTGTTTTGGTATCACAACCCTGTATTTGCGTAGAAGTAGACATTCATTTATCTTTTACACAGATAAAACCTACATTATTTTAACAGCTAGATACTTGGGGGAACTGACCTTTCACCTCTATATCTTATTGCTAATTGGGACAAGTCTGATAAGTTGACATGCTTGAGTTTCTCACACTTTTTGCCTCTAACTGTCTGACTCACACTGAAGTTTGAAAGCATGTAAGTAGAAGTGTGTGTGCGTGTGTGTATGTGTGTGTGTGTGTGTGTGTGTGTGTGTGTGTGTGTTTGGATGTGCAGCAGCTCCATGTTGGAAGGTGTTACTCACGAGGCATGATGCCTTGGTCTGCCAGCTGCTCTCGTGTCCTCCTCTGCTGAAGTCTTAACTGTAGGACTGAAGTTGGGGGGAGGAGGAGGAGGACAGATCAGTAACAAAAAGGGTGAAGATGAGAAAGAGGTATGGAGAGACAGGAGAGGGACAGAAAAAGCAGGAAGAGGCTGAGAATACAAGCCACTTAAAATGGTATTTTAGAATCCTAACTTGACGTCTGAATTAGCATAGCTTTACTTTGTCTATGGGCTGGAAAGACGTCTACCAGTGTCAATTTGTAGTGATTCAGCAGATGCACATGTACACATACCTATGTACACACATGCATACAGAATACACACACAAAACAGTGCAGCTTGCTCACAAATACTTCTGTGAGCAGGATGTTGGGAATGATAAACACAGCTCCTGGCTTTTAAACAGATCTGCTCAACAGTGTGTGGTCCACAAAATGTACACACGTTTCTCCGTACTGTGTGTGCGTGCGTGTGTGTGTGTGTGGGTGTCTAGGTAGGAGTTTAAGGTCATAAACATAGAGCCTCCTCAATGTCTGTTGGTCAACTGCATCTGTGACTCTGTTGCTTTCTTTTTCTTCCTTTGTCTGTGTGTGTTTTTCCTCCCCACTATTATCTGAAGGTCTCCTGGTCAGATCCTGGACCTGACACACAAGTATGAAATGTTCCTTTTTTCCCCGCATGGTCCTAATCACTTTCTGCTTGTCTCCCCTATTGTTAATTATCTCACTCAGGTGGTTTATATTCCCGCAGCTCTGGCTGCAGTCATACATTTTATGCATTTCTTCCAATCTTCCAGCTTTGATGTAATGTAACAACTTTAACAGTTTGACTGTATGTCAGCGAGCTCAGACGCCACATCACAGCTCTCTCATGGGAGAGCACCTCCATTATGTAACGCCAGGCCCTTCCCTTCATCTGACATCTGCTTTAGTTTACAGTGAGGGGGTCGTGACCTGCTGGTCGCAACATCCCAAAGAGCAAATGCCAGCATTAGTTGCTGATCGGAAGCTTACCAAAACATGTAACTGATACAAATTCTGAAAAGGAAAAATCAGCATTTTCCTGCATGCAAATCTTGTCTCTTCTTTTTTTTGGAAAAGACCAGGTGACAAATGATATTTAACTGCTAATTCTGTAGAGCATAGGCAATTTTAACTTAACTTATATAATTTATTTATGTAGCTATATGATTTTTCTTTGGTGTAAGTCTGAACTAATTTGAATCTAAAAATAACACTGTTTAATTCATATATACCCAAGCAGCTAAATCCTGCATCGTAAGAGCAAAGTTTTTCTATAAAAATTCAGCACTACCAGCGAGCTAATGTGACAAGCGAACGTAACAATAACGCTTTAAATGTTAATTTATACTTATGCCATAAATCTACGTAGATTTAAAACATAGCCTATGCAAGTAGCCAACAGCATTGCCAGCATTTAAACCTGTGTGGGCTGTGTTGACACAACATGTAGTCACATTTTTAGGGAGGTGCACGTCAGGTTATGGCATTGGTTTCAGCGTAGAGCTTCAGAAGGGCTTGTGGTTCAGCTGTACATACATTGTAGATTTAACACAGAAGCATAAATCCCCCATAAGGGTGCTCTGTTCAAGTTTGCTGACAGACTTAATTTTACCCATGTGCCTGTCATTATTATTATCTTGTTTTTACTTCTTTGCTACTTTATAAGTTACTAACTTTTACTAAAAAGCTTAATTATATCCGAAACTGCGGGCCTGTTAGCTAGCTTATTTTACAGAGCAACTTTGATTTTCCTTTTTAGTTCTTCAATGCTCTGTTTATACAGTGGGGGAAATAATTATTTGATCCCCTGCTGAATTTGTAAGTTTGCTCACTTACAAAGAAATGAACAGTATCAAATTTTTTTGGTAGTTTCATTTTAAAAGAGAGAAACAGAATATTTACAAAAAAATCCAGAAAAAACACATTACATAGAAGTTATAAATTGATTTGCATGTCAATGAGTGAAATAAGTCTTTTATCCCTAAGAAAAACATGACTTAGTACTTGGTGGAGAAACCCTTGTTGGCAAGCACAGCAGTAAGACGTCACTTGTAGTTGGTCACCAGGTTTGCACACATCTCAGGAGGGATTTTGGCCCACTCCTCTTTACAGAAACTCTCTAAATCTTTTAGGTTTCTTGGCTGTCACTTGGCAACTCAAAGTTTCAGCTCCCTCCACAGATTTTCTGTAGGGCTGAGGTCTGAAGACTGGCTAGGCCACTCCATGACCTTAATGTGCTTCTTCTTTAGCCACTGCTTTCTTGCCTTTGTGGTATGTTTTAGGTCATGCTGGAAGACCCATTCATGATCAGTCTTCAGTGTTCTGGTTGAGGGAAGGAGGTTCTCGACCAAGATTTAATTATACATGGCCCCGTCCATTGGCTCCTCAATTGGGGAAGTTGTCCTGTACCCTTAGCAGATAAACAACCACAAGCATAATGTTTCTACCTCCGTGCTTGACTGTGCAGATCGTGTTCTTTGGGTCATACTCAGCATTTCCCTTCCTCCAAACAGTGGGTTGAGTTGATGCCAAAGATCTCGATTGTAGTTTCATCTGACCACAGCACTTTCTCCCAAGCCTTCTCTAAATCATTTACATGTTCACTGGCAAACTTAAGATGAGCCTGTACATGTACCTTCTTCAGCAGGGGGACCTTGCGGGCGCTGCAAGATTTCAATCCATTACGGCGTAGTGTGTTACCACTGGTGTACTTGGTGACTATGGTCCCAACAGCCTTCAGATCATCAACAAGCTCCTCCTGTGTAGTTTTGGGCTGATCCACCACCTTTCTCATGGTCATCCTCAGCCCATGAGGCAAGATCTTGCATGGAGCTCCAGACCGATGGCGATTGATAGTCATTTCATATTTTTTTCATTTCTGAATAATCACACCAACAGTTGTCACCTTCTCACCAAGCTTCTTGCTGATTGGCTTGTAGTCCATTCCAGCCTTGTGCAGGTCTACAATCTTGTCCCCGATGTCCTTTGACAGGTCTTTGATCTTGCCCATGGTGGTGGAGAGGTTGGAATGGAAGAAACGAATTCTGTGGACAGGTGTGCTTTATACACATAATGAGTTGAGATCAGGAGTATTTGAAATTGACTGATTGATTGACTGATTGACTGTGTGCCCATGTGGCACACAGATTACAATCTGTGGGAGCCAGAATTCTGGCTGGATTATAGAGGATCAAATACTTACTTCACTCAATGACATGCAAATCAATTTATAACTCTTTTATAACTCTCTCCATTAAAATGAAACTACCATAAAAATTAGAGAGTGTTCATTTGTTTGTAAGTGAGCAAACTTACAAATTCAGCAGGGGATCAAATAATTATTTCCCCATCTCTATATGCTCAACAAAAGAGCTTAAAAAATTCTGCCGTAAAGCTTGTCAGTTATTCTGCTACAGTAATTGTCTTTATTTTATCCAGACATACAGGTTAAAATTGTTTAATCATCAGATAAAAGAGAAAATAACCATTATTGTTAGCTGTAGAAACTTAGTGAATTTTAATTGAAGGATAAACTACCCTTCTGGACTTTTTCTCTTCAAAAGCAGTTAACCTGTAAAACTTCTTGGAGAGGCTTACATGGCTGAAACATTTGTCAGAGATCAAGTATGAGCAAATTTGAATCCATAATTCAGTTCATTTAATTCAAACCCAGCGTTTGTATTCAAAAACTTTTCATTCAAGACTAGCATTGCGGCTAGCAAGTTATTATGACAAGCCAGGGCTGTTTCATTTTACAGCATTGATGTGCAACACAATTAGGTGTCCTAAAAACATGTATTTCAACGAGCAAAATAACTTTAGGAAATCACTGTGCTACACTATTTCATGATACCAGGCTTGACAGGCTAACGTGACAATCAGCTAATGGCCTTAATCTGGCCATACATGCAAATTTAGTCTCTAATTTTCTTGGAAAAAGCCAGGTGAAATATCAGCTGCTCTCTATTATGTTTACTGACAGGTTATCAATAATTCTGCTTGGAAAAGCACAGCGGCTGCCATGTAATCTGCTCTTTCTCTCCAAAAGCTTTGCTAAGACCAAAGCCTCGCTTGCCCTGATTGCAGAGTATACATGTTATAGAAAGTGGGCCAGAGCCAAGCTATGTAATCACAGATCACTGAACCATACTATGACTCTCTCAATGTTGACTTTGAAACTGAAGACACTTGTTTTAACTTGGACTTTCTTGACAATAAAGGACATACAAACCCATGTTTTCAGATTTATAGTGTAAATAACTTGCCATTTGGCTTGGTTTGCACCAGTGAAGTGCTGATAATTGCACAAGCCAGAGGAGTGATACTGTGATTTATTGTTGTGTGCCTCACACACTCACAGCCACTACACTGAAGAAAGAAAAACAACAAGATAATAATAACACCTTGCTTTTACACATGAACTCCAACAACTGGCTGCATTTGTTACATAAATTCTCCTGAACTTTCCCTTGGTGCAATCAGGAATGTGTTCACGACAGATGTATGGATGTAATTGTATAACTTGTAATAAACAGGTATTCCTAAATGAAGTATTAGGTTTATTTTAGTCTAATACCTCTGCATAAAGTAAAAATCCACCTTAAAACACAACTCACATATTTTATTTCTATGGTCTTGGACAGTTAGACTCAGATTTGTAAATGTGAGCCAGAACCTGTGTGGAGGAAAGCCAACACTCCACCATTAAGGTACAGTTTCTGGAGCAGCTCCACTGACAGTGACTTATAGTGAACAGTGGGATAGTAGGGTGATTTGGAAGTGTGTTGATAAAGGCGAAAAATCTCACTTGAGTTCAAAAACACAGGTAAGTGATTTTTATGTTTTGCCAGAGTGCAATTCATTGTCAACGGAGGGTGTCAGGGGGATAGTCTCTCATATTATAACTTATTAACAGCTTTGAAAGAAATATTATGAGAGACATGGAGCCTGCCATAATTTTACCTGGTCTCACAAGCTTTTTTATTCATTTAAATATAGCAAACACAGCATTAGAAATGCAAGCTGAGACAGAAAATAAAACAACTAATCTAGTGCCAAACTGACATAAGTAATTATATGGAAATGCAGTATGTAACACCAGAGACATTATAAAAGACAAACATAGCACTGAAGTCCTGAGTCAAAGTTTTTGTGTTTATTTTCTACAAAAATGTAAAAGAGGTTTTTATCATTTTAGGGTCATGTCAGCAAATTTTTAAATGTTTTTATACCATTTGACTAGTGATTCTATACATACAGTTCATTGTGGTCATTGTAATCAAACTTAATTTGAATAATGCTTCAAAATAACTGCTGCAATAAGTGCCTGGAGGAGTTTCAAGATGGCTGTAGAATACTAACACTTTCTTCAGTAAGGACTTTTATAACATCCACTTTCCCTAAAAAGAATCCAAACCCCCAAATTTTCTCATATGACTGCCTACTTGGTATGCTTATCCATTTAGCGCAGGCCACTAGTTTCTCCTGTTTTATTTTAGCCAAGTTAATAACATTTTTTTGTTTTGTTTTTTTGTTCTTTTTTGCTGAGGGTCAGATAGATTTTGTTTTACAAATAACCCTGGTAGGTGTGGAAGGCTTATTGTGTTTATGCATATAATTTGTTAAATTCACAGATCACATTTTACATGTGACAAACACCATGTCAAATGTTCATTAACCAACTCAGAAAATTTTTTTCTTTGATGCTTCAATATTTTAAAGAACATCAAACTAAGTTTCCTGTTTTGCTATTTAGTTTTTCACAGTGACTCTGGTGAAAATATCCAGCATGTTTATGTTCTATACATTTGGAATGAGGAGTGAAAGCAGATGTAAAATAGGTATTTATTAAAGACAGCACATGTGTGAACTGCTGATTTACATGTGGTCAACATGTGACATTGTATTTGACATCTGTCATATTATTATGTAATGGCAGTGAGCTTAAGAGAATGGACCATGGTCATTTGAGCTCTAAATCAAATCAGCATGAGAACTAGTCAGTACCTCACACACTCAGATTCTGCGCTCCATGGGGAGCACTTAAATGAGATCTTTATCTTTCCTTTTAGCTTCAACCATGCGGCAGCAGTTCCCATGGCTTTGATTAGTTTGATTTAAGCATGGTGCATAGGAATGACAATCAATGGTTTTCACTAAATGTAACTCAAGCTGCTTCAGCTCAAAGAAACTGTAAATCCTGGACAGCAGATCATCTTCGACTTCCCCTGTCATCAGCAGTTATCACAGAGACATTTACAGGCAATTTTACTTCACTTACGCACAATATTTCACTCATGCGCTCATAAATTAGCTCAAGCAGTAACTTGTATCACCCGGCATTAACCCCTGTGACTGTAATATCAAGCAAACATCAACATAAAGACAATATCTCTACATCTGCCCCATATTAACAAGCTATAGCACAAGGGTTAGAGCAACACAGACCCTGAGCCACCTTCGTGAAAAGCCTTATGCTGCTTTTGAATACAGTAAATCCAGCCTCTCATGATCCCCAGAGCACCGGGGGTCATTTCCCACCCTACTGATGTGCTCTAAACAAATCAAAGGAAAAGCATCATTTAGCCTGCCATTTCTGGAACGCAATTACAGCTCACAGGCAAACTGGAAGTAAGAACCAGAGCCACTCCAGCCACCGGTTTGAAGTAGTGTGAGCTGCTGCTTTTACAGTGTAGAAGAAGCTTCATAGCTACGATCAGTTACATTTTCCTCAGGGAGGTGGCAGTGTTGCTCAGACTACACACTGAAAACACACACGTGCGAGCTTAGACAAAGTATCTTCAAACTAAGGAAAGTGTGTGTGGGAATAAGAAAGTGACGGAATTAAGGAGTGTGTGTACGTGAAAGAGACAGATGGATACAAATCCCCAACATCTGATGTGTATTAAAGGGAGTTTAAGTCAGTGCTGTAGTCCATACCCTTCCTCCCACTTTGATATGCCCAGGTACACACAGCTTCCAATACAGCCATATTTAGATAATCTTTGACCTCTCTCCAGTGTGTAATCTCTCTTTATCAGAGTCTGAGAACGACAAAGTCTGACTGGCTTCCCTCAGCAGCAGCAGAGGGTTAGTGGCTGGGACGGAACAAGTGCACTAACCTGTCTGAAACATCACCCTCTCATGTCATGCATTTACAAGGAGGTGGATGGACATCACAGAACACACCCCACCTGTAAATCCATCATACTGTGACAGGAAGACGGGAGGGCTTCTGACTCATGCCGACCTCCCTCTGCTATTCCTCGTGCCATCACATGCCAGCAGTACTGTATATTACACACACCTGTCACTTGGCTGGTGTTACTGAGGAGCACATTTTGAGTAACAACACAACTCACCCCTGAAGACAGATGAATGACATAACATACAGAGAATTGTCTTTAAGTGCAAGCTGCTGGCAGACAAACTGTTTACGAGGCTTCGGAGAATAAACACAGCTGTACACAGAAAGTGTTCATAAATTGTGAGAGAACAGAAAAGCAATAAAAGTTACATGTCAGTCATCACTGGACTTACCTGATCTAAACTTGCTTCGTATTAGTATGGAGTGTTCAGAGCCCAGAAGAGTCATAATGCTTACAGTACAGTTCCAGTGTTCAAAAGTTGCAAAATAGCCACGCACACTCAACTTTGACCCCGACCTCTGAACCCCACACTGAGACGAGAGGGAGCTGACCCAGCCTGCCTCATCAACAGCTCTAGAAGAAAAGTGACACAGGAAAAAAAAAACCAAAACAAACACTGGCTTTCTTGTCTGTCTCTCAGCCAGTGTGCACACCAGCAGCAGCCCTCCACTCTGTCTGCTGCTTTTCTCTTCTCTGCTCTCTCTACCCCCAGTAGCTGATGTGGGAGTGTATCTGTGAGTCTGTGGGCCTGAGGAGGCTTTGGTCCCATCTAGCTGTGAGATCTGAGCAGGGCCAGGGACAGCACAGAGAGATATGCCCTGCTCTGGGAGTGGCTAACCAGCCAGGGTTTCCTCCAAGCCCCGCCTGTCAGAGCCTGGGGGCAGGACAGGGTTTGGCTGATGATTTCTTCCTCCCTTGCCACCAGTGTAAATATATCAGCCTATCAGCCTTGCTGACCGTCATTAGAGAGGAGAGAGGGGGAGTTAGATGGGGAGGGAAATATCAAGATAGAGAAGCAGATAGTGGAGTAGCAGTACAACCAGGAGGAAGAAAGCGAGAAAAGCAGGAGTGGCAACAAGTTTCACATCTTGCCTCTGTAGTGAATTCCTTGCATAATGCATAAAAGTAATAATGACTAAACCTGTGATATGAATGTAGTAGTACAATCAGACTGGAAACAAACATTACACTAGAAGATAGAGTGAGTGTTACACACACAGAAAACAAACAATGTAGACAATGTAGCATAAATGAAAGTTAACTATTATTTGATGCCACTTGTTTACTTTGAACAGTTATTTCCTGATAACCTTATTACTTATCACTTATTTCCTCACAGTGATCCAACTCTTTACTATTTACCTCAACTGCAGAAAGTAGCATCTTGAAACAAGTTTGTATTAGAGGAAGTTCCTGTGTTTGATCAGAGTAAATTGTAAAGTTCTTGTACCAAACCTCATGGATTTTAAGGTAATGCTTAACAGTTAATATGCAAGCAATGAGCTACTCAAAAGACAGAAGTGTAAAGTCACTTAAGATTCTCTTTACAACACCTTTACATTTTTACAGCAAACGCAGACTCACTCTGCACACACTCATCCATGCTTACACATGGATGGTAATGAAAGCAGCTAGCCACTGCACACATGGTGTAACAGCCTCAATAAACTAACATGAAGGTAAATAAAACACAAATGAATGTAAGATAAAGACACAAGCATACAACAATCCATTATGACAGAGCATGCATAACATATACATACTTTGCTACTGGAAACACCGAACACACCACCCAACAGATGCTACAATAGAAACTCAAAACTTTATAGGAACATTTCAAATTTAAAGCCTAGAAAGTGGACAGAAATCCCACATTTCTTAACAGGGCTTTTATTGTGAAACATTTATGGGCATATCCAACCACAACTAGACTGTTTTGTGTTGACCTTGACTACAGCTATATCAGAGATGCTGGTTTTCAATTGAATACTTCTTACTTTAAAAAATACAGTATATTTTAGTTGGGCAACACTTTGATTTAAGGCCAGAGTGTGTGACAGAGTCAGTCACATTCAGGCCCTTGCCAAATGAGTTCACACAGTGCTAATTAGGCTAATCAAGTACAGACAGACCAGTAGCAATTCATTTCATGCCCAGTAGTGATGACTGATTTGCCAGATCTGAAAAATCTGGGCAGAGTCCAAACTCAGTTTCTTATGTTTGTTGCTCAGAGGGAGGATGACAGTTTAATAGTGTGTTTACACCAAACTCAAAGCTCAAAGTTTTGGGGAATTTGTATTTGCATGAGTTGACTATATTTCAACTTCGGTGAAAAATTGGCTTAATGCTGGGTCACAAAAGCCCCTCAGCGGAGATTATCCCATGGACTGAACTGTCATGATACCACTGAAAATCAAAAAAGGATGACAACACCACAAAAGAGAAAGTGACTGACAGAATGGACTAACTAATATCTATTTTAATAATATCACCGTAATGCAAAAGGTGCCATTTAAAATAACAGAAGGAGCAGAACTGTAGTTCTCTTTGCCTGAAGAGGATAAAAACATGTTCTGAGTAACATATTATTTATTTTATAGCGCTATAGTTGGGTTAATTTTCCGATGTAACACTACCTGCCCATCACTAAACTGTAGAGTGACGCAGTTAGCGACCACCTAATGAAGATAGCAGAGCATTTAGCAGATAATGATATTTCTGCTCAGGAGATGGTATCAATCAAAACACAGAAAAAAAGACTGAATGAATTTTGAACGTTATCAGGCGGACACTGATTTCTCGAATAAACACTAATCTTGGTCCTCGTCTTGAAGAAAAATAGATTTTCCGAATAACCCAGCACTATGAGATATAACGGATTTGTTAATTATTTTCTGATATAACCATTACGTAATGTAATAAACACTGCCTGAGCAAAGTTCTCAGAAAAATTTAGTGTCATCATAAAAATATATCATAAAAAAGCCAGTCTACCATAGAACACTGATGACAACTGAAACTGTCCAGCATTTAAAATAAATCTCTGTCAGCTTCTTGTCTTTGTAGAGTTTTTGTACAATCAGTGATCACTGAGCTTGCTCAGTTGAAAAGCAGGCAGTTTATATTATTCTCCTGTACTCAACATGGGATCCCCACCACATACCATGCATTTGTCCGAGCTGAGCTCAAATCTTGCCTGCTCTCCTCTGAGGGCAGCCTTCGCCAACTGCTGCTCCTATGAGGTGCAGAGCCTTCTAAACCTCTGTCAACACCGGACGTCAGCTGGACACATCAAGGATTCCACTGTCGCTGTTTATCCTTAGGTTTGATTTAAGTTATATGGAATGTGACCCAGAGCATGAAAAGAAAAACACCAGAAGCAGCCTAAGAATATGATGTAGTAAAAAAGCTGTGTGGGAATGTCATTTATGTGTCGTCGTTTCTGATACACGGCAAGGGTCACAGTCTGTGATGTCCACTACTGTCTCACTAAACCCAGATTAAACAGTTCAGTGATTACAACTGAGAATGCAGGGAAGGCTAAACAGTGAAATACATTACGTGTCCCCGGATGAGTCTGGGTTCCTGATATGAAAGTGTGTGAGGGTCCAGAAAATCATAATATCTTGTTTTCTGATAATCCTTAATTTCTTAAAAGGGATTTTATTATAAAACATTTACAGGCTAGACTGTTTTGGGGGGCTGGTTTATGTTACCAAAGTAACTGGTCTTTTTTTTTTTTTTTTTTTTTTTTCCGGTGGAAT
>VUQS01070879.1:0-19663 GCA_015108495.1 Heterochromis multidens
ATTTTTATAATATATATATATATATATATTATTTATATAAAATATATATATACATATATATATATATATATATACATATATATATATATATATATATATATATATATTTTGCCTATTTAAAAAAAACATTTATTTTTTTTCATGCAGAGAGCAAAGTGAACTGGAGTCAAATCCTTGTTTGTGTGCACAAACTTGGCCAAATAAAGATGATTCTGATTCTGATATGACTAAGATGAGTGAAACTAGTCTGAAATGTTGGTTTAAACAACATACAACTTCCATCTCACATTAATAATTTTTCTTTAGGTGTGGCACAGTTGTGTGGTGATTAGCTCTGTCACCTCACAACAGGAAGGTCCTGGGATCGTATCCACCGCCCGATGTCTTTCTGTGCAGAGTTGGTGTGTTGAGCTCCCAGCCTCAGGATTGGCTTTAGTGTGGGACAGTCCTTCTGCATTTATCTAGCTGTCAGTTGCTACTCCATACACATACTTTATAGCCCCAGGGATTTCCTGTTGTGTCACTTTTAAAAGTTGTTGCTGACTTACAACGTGTATGTGTGTGTGTGTGCGAAGTACCTGATATATTCCCAACAGAGGTCATTCCCCTTTGTTTGCTGCATCACTTTGAATTTGTCTCTAACTCCATGCTTGGTTTTTTTGTTCAGTTTTTCTAACCTCCATCTTGTTGCTGTCTCATTGTTGAGTCAGAGTGCTGCAACTGCTGTTTTTCAAATGGCACCTTCATCAACGCTGTGACATTGCAGCAGTGTTTATCTTCGCAGCCTCCATATCAAACTGTTTCTCTTCATTGAGATATGAAATGTAACAAAAGTGTCAATTATGACACTTTTTAAGAGGCCGTAAAGGCAAAAGCATACATGCAACTTTTGTGTTTCTCTTAGGCGGTATACAGTTGAGGGGCTGAATTTGTAGTTAGCTTCCTCATTTACTTTTGCTGTATTACTTGCCTGTTCTAGTTAGACAGTCCTCAGGGAGCAGCACCGTGCTCAGCAGAAGATCCAGCAAATTTTCATCATCAACCCCCAGTGAAGACGGCATTAATCAAAATGTTGAGTTAGCAAAGTTTGTGAGACAGCTGTTTCATGAAAGGGAGGGAGAGGTTGGCCTCTGTCGGCTGTTTGCTTTGATCATTTACCCGGAGCCACAAATGTGGTCACTGTTTAATCAATAGGGGAGTGCTTCTCATAGCTGTGGGTCAATAGCATCTCAGGCTGAGATAGTTCAGCATGTAATGAAATCGAATTTCAGTTATGAGACTGTCTTGGAGAAAAACTTCTGACAATTAATTAAATGTGCAATTTTTCTTGGTCATTGGCATTTTATTTGTTTTATTTAAGAGAATGGATGAAGAGAGCTGAGTTTCAGACAGCATACTTTAGGATCACATTATGATAAATCGGAGGAACACCATTAGCTCCTAGGACTGTTTAAAAATTCCTTCAAACAGCACTTTCCACAACCAGGGTTCAGAAGTCTTTGGCGATTAATGTTTTACGGATTTATTGAGAAAGAAGCACATTTAACTTTGCCACTCAGCTTAAACATTTACATAGGCTACTGGAGGAGATGCCAGCACTCAGTCCATCCCTCATCGTGGTGTGATGGCTTGCGTGCTTCGATGGCCCAGAGAGCTATGCCAGCGGGATCATGAGCTCCTGGTAGGGATGCCCATGCTGGACAGGTCAAAGGGTAGAGGCCAGACAAATTTGGGTGGACTGGCAGGGAGCAGGGAGTCATCAATGGCCTATGCTCCTCATAAGGCGAAAGGGCTTAGACAGACAGACACTGGGGGAGATGGGGAAAGCATTTCAATTTAAAAAATAAAAATAACAAGATAGAAAGTTGTAGTTAAATTTAACATCATACATCATAACATCATGTGGCATTCACAAGCAATCTCTATCACTGTAGAATATTGGACTTCAAATTGTTTGAAAATGACCTTATAATCCTTCCCAAACTGATGGCCAGCAACAATGGCTTCTTTAAGATCGTTGCCGATGTCTTTCCTCTTTGAACACTTGAATGCTCCAGACCAGCAAACTGCCAAAACATCTGCTTTTATAGAGGTGCTCACACTTGCTGATGATTTCTTAATTCCTATGGAAACAGTAAAGGTGTACACGCTCCGTCTACATTTTGGCTTATTTTTGTTAAATAAATAATGACACAGTGTAATATGTCATGTATTTTTGTTCATCTGAGGTTTTATTTATCTAATTTTAGAACCTGGTAAGAATCTGATTTTTTTTTTTTTTTTTGTTAAGTCCTGATATGTAGAACCTTATAATTGAAAGGGGTGTACTTTCTTTTTCACAAGGTTTTAGATAGCTAGCAATGATTGGTTTGTCAGAGGAGGGGAGCAATGGATGTAAAATCTAGGAAAAAGAGTTAAACACAGAGAAGGCTTGCAGTAGTGTGGCTTTTCCTAAAATAAAATAAGAATCCAGTGCATTATCTGTTAAAACATTTTGCATTGTGCGTTAAAGGTTAAGTAGGGGAACTGATGTAACAATGTTGGTAGTTCGATTTCAAAAAGAAAATTATAAGTGATTCATAAGAAAAGATTAAGCTTCCACATTTGGCTTTTTCTGCAGGGTAGACAGATGTGCTGAATGGCAAAGAAGCCATATGGTCACCATTATGTGAGAGAGAACTAGGGGATTACCTTTCATTGTGTGTGGGTGAAGTGTGAAATATGATGAGGTAAAAAGGAGACGATGGAAAGTGAGGCTGAGCTTTTGGGATGATGTCAGTCGGAGCACTTCTTTGTGGAGAAGAGCCCTCTATGCCAATGTGGCGATGAGGCAAACGGATATCGGCGTGAACACAAAAGAACATGGAGGATATTTGGATTTGTGACAGAGAACGAGGGAGCAAAGAAGTGAAAGACAGACAGTGAGCTACAGCAAGAGTGACAAAACATGCAGAAAATACAGGCCACTGAGCAAAGGAGAGGGGGTGTTAACAATTTTGGAGGGGTATCAACTGGATCTGCCGGTAGACCGAGGCAGCATGGGATTGTCAGGGATGGAGGGATCGTAGGCACAGAATACAAAAAGAGTGCAGAGAGTGTACGAGACAGACAGAGCCAAGCGAGAGTTAAGACTTTGGAGAGATGTCAAGTGTTTCTATTGTTGTTTTGAGTGAGCTGTGGTAGGGCCTGACTAAATTCAGGAAAAAAGCCCAGACCAAATGTGGAAATGTTGTGTTAGTGCCGCTCCTGTTTACAGCAGTGTGGAACAAAGAGAAAGGAAAAGGATATTAACAGATTTTGTTGATTGCGACAGGAAGAAAGACCTCAGAATGACTTGTTGTGCTGGGACAGTGTGTTTGTGTGTAAGCAGAGAAGTACTCTGGCGTAAGTCTCAATATAGTGACATATTTCTGTCCTAAACCTGGAAAGCAAATGCTAAGAAGGCCCAGGTGGTGTGTAAGACCTGCTGTTTGTTGTTTTGTTTTTTTTTAACTCAGGCTTACGTAACTTGTTCCAGGAGGTCACTCTGGGTTATCTAGGGTCTCTGAGTGTTTGAGAAGAACTCTGTTGATTTAGCTGTGCTTCACTGAGTTTGACGTGTACAAGCAAGGCATAGGTTTATCTGTATCCCATCTGAAAAACGTAATGCTTGGCACTGATAATGTGTGTTGTTGTTGGAAATACTGGCCATGCGCAACACATGCAGATGAGAGTAATGATTTTGCTTAACATGCTTGCTTATGTATACAGTACACAAAGCATTAAAACCACCGATGATGAAGTGATTAACATTACATGTTATACAATGCATGTTCTACTGGAAAAGCATGGATCCAGGCATTCATTTGGTAATTAATGTGGCACTTCCAGCAATAGTTCTCCAGGCTTTCTGAAGGTCTTTCAAGGTTTTTCTTTGGACATTGGCTGCTTTTTCACTCATTTTCAGTCCAGTAATTATACCTGATTTTCAGGAATTTTTTTTTGTTTGTTTGTTAAGCTGCTTAACTCTGACCTATGAATAATTTAAGCATAAAAAGGCACCAAGGTGATTCTCAAAGAGCTGTTAGCTGAAAACTTGGCATATCGCAGATGAACAGTATCTGAAAGTCATGTCCTTAAGAAATAGGAAGAAATCCAACAAAGACCTGACACAGGACCTGAGAGATGCATCTGACCCTTTAGCTGATCCATCTACTATTCACTGAAGCCTCATCAGAAATGTTCTCAGTGGAAGGGTGGCTGTAAAGAACCAAAAAAGGGAGTGCTGCATGACAAGTGCTCTTTGGTAGAGCAGATGCAAACTCAGTGTCAAAGGAGGGTTACTGAGACAGTCTTTTGGTAAAATAATGTAACAAGGTTATTTTTGGAGCAACTCGGAAGAAAAAACAGACCAATGACTATCGACACTAAGTCTTCATCAGACTCTGATGAATGATGAAGACCCTGATGAAGTGCTTTGTCTCTCTCTTATAAACCCACTGTGTTGATCTGCATGCAGATCCCAGTGAAACTGAGCATCCATGGGATGCACCAAAACAAGCCAGGTCCACAGAGGACCAACTCCCAGTCCCAAAGACTGCACTGCCAGCATTCCTGTGACAGATTTCCCTAGCATCTGTGCTGCGTTGCATCAGAGCTGTTTTGGTGGCCAGGCACAATTCTAGGCAGGTGGTTTTAATGTTGTGGTTGATTGGTGCACATAATAAATGGAGCAATGTTTGAAATGCCCTCTCCTATATATTCTTCAGAAGAGGGTGTGTTATTGGCAAGGTCAGCATGTGAAGCAGTCCGCTCTGTTTAAACGTCTCTGACATTCCCTGACGGAGGAGGAAGTCTTT
Organism: Heterochromis multidens; assembly: GCA_015108495.1. NCBI lineage: Eukaryota > Metazoa > Chordata > Actinopteri > Cichliformes > Cichlidae > Heterochromis > Heterochromis multidens. The sequence continues at coordinate 4,839 of VUQS01070879.1, forward strand.
CCTAACTTGACACTGGAAATAATTCTGCCTACCTGTACTTTAATATCCCAGAAGAAACATTGGCTCAGCACAAGTGGAAGGTCACCACTTACCCTCCTCCCCCGTCTCCCACCAATGCTTGGCATAGAGACATACGCAACTTCACTGCTTCTCCTTTACTGACAGAAATGACAGCTGAGTCCCTCTGGGATTCCTTATGAAAAATGCATACATGCCATTCATGTTTTCTGACTGAATGGGTTCACTCACAGATGGCATTTTTTTTTCCACCACCACAAACAAACTCACAGACTTATTCTATCCCTTTACTTTTTAAAACTGTCCCTAAAATCTCTACCTCTTATGGCTGTCCGCTATACCACAGTAATGACGTTCTTCTAAGCAGCCTGTCATGCTGGACAGGTTTCCTGTTGTTCCCCCTGACTTCACCAGGGACAGAATGTACAGTATATCTCTGGACGGAGACACAGTGGAGGGAGCAAGAAGGGAGGCTTCTTGTTGGCAGTGCCAAATGGCATGGAGAGCTGCCCAGCCTAGCAGTGCTAGTTTCTCTGCACCACCTGTTCGACTGCCCTCCTGCTCAGATACCTGGCCCTGGAAAGTGAACCTGTCATTATAGGAAGATCAGCCACATGATATGTTTGTGTTTGTGTGTGTGTGCTGATCCAAGCAAATCTGCCAACACTCCTTCTCTCTTTGTTGCCCTCTGTGTTCGGTTGCTTTTAATAAACCTCCCTGGGACAGCAGCATTGCCTTTTGAGTCCCACTTGGGTTGCAAATGGAACTTGAAAGAAAACGGTGTTGCTTTGTGATAAATACCCAGAACATTTCATATTTATGGCTATTGTACCTGTTGCATTCATGTGCTATTTTTTCCTCCCGCAAATTATCTGTTCTTCTTTTCTGCTTTCCCAGTGGGGAAATAGGAGGTTTTTTTAAATCATGATTTGCCCTTCTTTGGTTCTGTTCCCTCTGTTTTCTGCTTTTTTGCATTTAGGACAGTGTAAGGGTGTGTGGCATCTATGCTTTTTGTTACTTGTTGTTTGCATTTGACTTAGTTGTGCTTCTCTTTGCACAGAGCTATTGGATGGATACATTAAGAGTGCATGAAATGTGTGTGTTTGTGTGTGTGCTCATTCATCTTTTTTTTCTGCATATTCTTTGGCACACCCGACCTCTGCAATGAGACACTCAGGGGTGCCTATTGTCCCATGAGAGCTTGGACGTTCTATGCAGAGGTGAGAGGAAAGGAGGAGTAGGGGTGATGATGTTATTTGTTTGCAAAGTGTTTTCTCATTTCATTCTCCTTTCCAGAACAAAAGGGCTTGGAGAGGGAGATAATGTGAGTAGGCTCTCATGGGGAAAGGTTATCTACTGTTCCCTGTCAGCTGATAGCACAAGACAGGACACTTCAAGTCCCATATTGCCCAGAGGCTGCCACTAATGATGCTCTTCAATTAACCCAAGGCCATGGGAGATATAGAAGGGCCAACACATACACGTAGCTGCTTAAGAGACCATCAGAAAGATGCACACACAGTGACAGATGGATTGAAAACCTACATAGCAGGAAAGAAACAAGAGACATCGACTGGAACTCACAGTTTCCTACCCTTTATCTTGCCATGAGGACTTTAGAGCACAGCTATAGTCTGAAGATACTGGACCCTATTAAATGAAGTGGGCTATGTATCCAGCTGTTTATCAGAGCCACAGTCTACTGCCTGAATTTCAGCTGCTTCAAGGTTACATGACAGATTGTCCTCAAATGGTCAGGAACAGGCACACAAATACACGTATTCAAATTTAATGAGTTTTAAAGTCAATATTTGGTATGACTACCTTTATTCTTCAGCACAGTCTGAACTCTCTTAGGCAGCTTTCTTGTCATTTCTTTAAGCAGTCTTCAGGAATAGTTCTCCAGGCTTCTTAAAGGACATTCAAAGCACTTTTTTTGGATGTTGGCTGCCTTTTGTTCAGTTCTCTGTCAAAATGATCCCACACTGCTTTAATAATGTTGAGGTCTGAGCTCTGGAGAGGCCAATCCATGACTGATAGTGATCCATTGTGTGTTTTGCTATTGAGGTATACTTTTACTGCATTGACAATGAAAAATGAAGCTGTTGCCAATCAGATTCTTTCCAAATGTTATTACATGGTGGGTCAAAATCTGATGGTATGTTTCTGCATTTGTAATTTCATCAGTTTTGATTCACAAGATTCCCAACACCACTGGCTGAAATGCAGCCCCCAAACCATGACAAAAACTCCAGTGTTTGTTTTACAGATGGCTGTAGACACTCACTGTTGTACCTCTCTCCTGACATCCTTCATACATATTGATGATGATTTGGACCAAAAATTTCAAATCCGGAGTCATCACTTTATAAGACCTGTTGTCACTGATTTTCAGTCCAGTTCTTATGTAATTTGGCATACCTCAGCCTTTTCTCCCTGTTTCCCTTCCTTAAGAATGCTTCTCAATAGCCACCCTTCCACTGAGAACATTTCTGATGAGGCTTCAGTGAACAATAGATGGATCAGCTGAAGGGCCAGATGCATCTCTCAGGTCGGTCCTGTGTTAGGCCTTTGCTGGATTTCTTTCTATTTCTTAAGGACATGTCTTATAGATACTGTTTATTTGCTGTAGATAGTTTTTTAGGCCTGTCACTTCTTTTGTCTTCCACTTGTTCAGTTTCCTCAAAAATTTTTAAGGACACACTGCACACCATGCTGAGATATGCCAAGTTTTCAGCTCATAGCTGTTTGGGTATCACCTTGTTGGTGCAAAAATACGATTTTATGCCTGTCAAACTGTTATCTTTGGTATTTGTTATAGATTCAACTAAAGAAATGGGAACAAATTATGTGTTTTTGTGACAGGCTGCTAGTAACAAAGTGCCTAAAGATTTGCTAAGTTGTCTGTTATGTGTAGACACAACTCTGGTTCATCCCCTTGAGTTAGGTGCCTTTTTATGCTTGAGTGATTCATAGGTCAGAGTTAAGTGGGTTAACAAACAAAAAAACAAAAGAATTCCTGAAAATCAAGTGTAATTACTGGACTGAAAATGAGTGAGAAAGCAGCCAGTGTCCAAAGAAAAACTTTGAAAGACCTTCAGAAAGCCTGGCGAACTATTGCTCAAGACCACTTTAAAAGAAATTACATTCAAAATTAAAAGAAAGTCTGGCTCCTGGGAAGCAAAATATAAAGAAATGAGGAGTGTCTCAAGACTTTTGCACAGTACCGTATGTCATTGAAAATGGTAAAAAGATAACTTCTTTATAACGAAACGAAGAAATTTTATTCTATTAAAAAAAGAAATTGAATATTTGAATTTGATGCCAGCAACACATTTTACAGTGTTGGGATAGGAACATGTTTGCTACTGTGTTGCATCACCTCTTCTTTAAATAACAATCTGCGAGCATTGATAAACTAATAGACCATCTGCTGTAGTATAGAAAGCAAAATATGTGTCGGCCTGACTTTTTCTGAAGTGGAGTAATAATGGATCAATATTCTTTCCACTGTCAAATCTCCTCTCTCTGCCTTTTATCTTTTCTGTCTAGTAATGTGTTGCTACACACATTTTCTATCTTGAAATACCTCATTATTTTTAATAAGCTGTCACAGTATTGGGGAATAGAGGCTAAATGGTCCAGGGATTTCTGTTGAGATGAATTTGGCTTGGTCCCCATAATATACAGTTTTATTATTACTCAGCAGGCACCATTGCTTTTACTGCAGGATTTGCATTAATTGTGAGTATAAATATATTAATAAATAATAAAAATCTGGCACTCTCTCTGACTCAAAAGCTCCCAATCTGGGTTGTAAAAATGTCAATAAAAAGGCAAGGCCACAATTACACCACATATCTCTACCTAAAATAATTTAAGGCATATTTTTACCTTACGTACGTAATTCCAAGATTACTCGAGCAGGTTGTGAGAACACTGTATGTCACTGGAACTCATTTCTTCTTCAGAGATATTGAGAAGAAGACAAAAGAAGACAGGAAAAGCAGAAAGAGAAGGGAAAAATAACCTTGTTGACCCATGAGCAGAAGCAGAAGACGGTGTGTCATAATGGGAGGCAGGGTAGGATTTGATTAGCAAACTAATGAAATCAGTCATGCTGTGTGTGAGTGTTGAGTGTGCTTGTGTCTCTGGATCTGTCTTTGACACACACGTACTCTCACATACTCACTCTCACACATTTTCATTTTCAGAGTTCAGTTTCCTGCTGCCTCTCCTCATCTGCTGTGCCATTCTGCATCACTGATGCGGGGAATTGGTTCATTGTAACTGCTGTTTACCGCCTTCATTTCCCGTCCTTGAATCTCATCCACCTGACTATCTACCCAGCTACAGTGAAGTCATCCATCTATACTTCTGCTTACTTTGTGTATGTGTGTTTTACTAGGTGTGTAGGTGTTTAGCGATGCTGTTTTTGTGTGTGTCTCATAACTGTACATCTGTTTCTTTGTGTGCTTTCTTATTTTTGTGTATGCTTCCTAATGCGTGTGTTCATCTTAAACTGAGACTTTGTTCCCTCGTGTCAATATGTGTGGTTTGTGTGTGTGTGTGTCAGAGAGTGGAGCCCCAGGGTGGCTTAGCAGAGCCAGTGGCAGGCCTGTCTGAAGTACTTAGTACAGACAATGCTCAGAGCCTAAGGCTGCAGCTTCGCTGACAGTTGAATTATGTGGCTAAGCACACAGTTGCAGGTACTTACCTATGCTGCTGACAAACACACACACATAACCTGTTAGTGTGGCTGTGGCATGTCACAACAGCAAAGAGAGAAAATGAAAAGTTCGGTCACACACACTTGGTTTGCTTGTTCTCAGTGAGGACGACTGAAAACCCTTGTTTCTGGCTAAACAGTAAAGGTGCATGGACTGTTTGTCTGTACATCTATGCATTTATCATGCAAACAACGTATGTGTCTATGTGAGTTAGTGTCTATGTCTGCAGTCAAGATTACAGGATTGAAATACACCATCCTTTGGCATCCTACATCTCAGATAAGCAACTAAAATGGTGTCAAAAGTTAATTAAAATCTCCACATTGCCTGGCTTTGTTAATGCCTTGCTTAGTTCAGGTGGCTGAATTTTGGGAAGGGGTTGCACACAAATACACATAACTTGCAGGAGTAATGGAAATGGACATGTTGATAGAGGAGGAAGGAAGCAGGTGTTCAAATATTTGGCTGTTTCATAGTCAGCGGACAGGAATACATGAATCCCACACTTACATGCACGTGCACCCATATTATACATATATGAAAGATTCATTTTCTCATTATAGAGAAGGTCAAGATCAAGAAGGAGAAATGGAAGGAATTCAGCACTTACTATATAGAAATCCTTCCTCAGGCATTGGGGGAATAGGTGAGAAATAGGTATGAGGAAGACAGATGATTGTGGGCAGAAAATGTGACCCTTGAAAGAAGTTTTGCCTGTCTGTATCAATCTAAGCCTATGATGGATGTGACATTGTGACATTAACCATTAGTTTGTGGACTACTATTTTGAAGACTTGAATTTTGCATTTTGGCCTTTTTTTGGTACAAGAAGTGACCTTATTTGGATGAGAGGCAGCCATGTCTGCCTCTGGAGCCAGCCTCAATTCGCCCTTCAAGAAACTGCAGTTTTTGGATTTTTACATTGGCTTCATTTTTTCAGCCCCTGATGATGTCACTTGGTATCAAAGTGCTAGTCTTTTGTGCTAGTGCTAGTGCTAGCTCTTTTCAACACTGTGTGTTTTTCTTATTTGTTTGATTGAAATGACAGAAAAATGCAAAGACCTGCACAAATGCTTAAAGAATTGTACCTTTTGTGAATGTGTTTGGAAACAAAAAAAACTCATGTCTATGACCTTGAGTTTTCCAAGGGGGGAGCGATTGATATTTAGTGCTTCTCCTTCTTTTAAAACCTCCTTACATAATTCACCGAGGGAATTCATCCCGGGCACTGATCCTCAGCTGAATCCTAAAACAACTCCACAACTACCAGTACTTTTATCCACAAAGGAATGACTAAACCCAACTCAGGCCTGTTCCAGTTACATCTGGGAATAAGAACTGATCTGTCAGTTACATCCTTTCTTTATTTATTTCTGTTTCTCTCTGCAGGCCTAAAGACCTATCTGATTTCTGGCAGGAAGATGGAGGCTCACTCCCTCTGTACCTGTTCCCAAATAGGGTTAGCTGGGACAGAGCAAGCAGATCCTCGCTGTCCCACGTCCAGAGTGCACACGCCTGATGGAGCCCCGCCGCCCTGCACCCTTCCTCAAGACAGAGCCAAGGTAAGTGCTAGCTGTCTCTGAGGGAATCAGCTATGTTGTTGAATATGTAAGTATTTTCCTGGGATCATCTATCATTGTACAGCTACACTGCCTGAGGAAGAACACTGAGCTCTATGTTCTGCCACAGTCTCTTTGATGTTCATCTTGCTCTGTGTTTTTGTGTGGGTGTATCAGGAGCATTTTTCTTTTTGCATGCATTGAGGGTTCTATTGTCTTGTATTAAAGGAGTGAAAAAACAGAATTACTTTGAGCCATACCATGCAAAACATCTGCATTTTTATATAAGTTTAACCTTGTGCATCTTTGTTAATTTACCTCTTCATATTTGATGAACTTATATCAAATATGCCTCTATTTGCATAGCACCTCAGTGCATATTAAATATTAAAGAATATGAATCTGAACAAAGACAGAGAGAGATCTCATTGGATCAGTTATGCAACAAAAATGCTGTTCTCCCCATCAGGGAGCATAATAGTGCTAATCACCCACATAAATATTTGATTAGTGACACAAGTTTTGTAATTTTGCCTTTGTACACCACCACAGTGGATTAAACAGTTTAAACAACTGAAATGGGATGCCGTGCAGACTTCCAGCTTTAATTCATGAGGTTTAACAAAAGTAGCCATTTTGATACATAGTTCCCCTTTTTTCAGAGGACAGTTGTCTGAAAATCAGTTTTATGGCCAAGTGAGACCCATCTCCTTAATATTCTATGGCAATTTTGTCTGCCTTCAGGGACAAACTAAGCAGAAATAATATCTGAATTTGGTTCCAAGTGTTGAAATTGCATTTGGTCGCTGTTAACTTAAACTCTCAATATGAGGTCCAAAGAGATGCTGATGCAAGTGAAGGAGACCATCATTAGGCTGAAAAGCAAAATAATCAGAGAGATAACAAAAACTTTAGGAGTGGACAAATCAACAACATGCTACATTCTTACAAAGAATAAATGCACTGGCCAGCTCAGCAACACCAAAAGGCCTGAAAGATCACAGAAGACAACTAAAGTAATAACAGAGTTATTGCCATGGTTTAAAAAAAAAAGACCTTCACGACATCTAACTAAGTCCAGAAGACTCTTGAGGAGGCAGGCGTATCATTTTCAAAGTCTACAATCAAAGATGCTTTCTTTCGACAGATGAAACCAAGATTAACTTGATGAAAGGTGTCATGACCATGAAAGGTGTAACCGTGAAATGGACTCTAAAGCAAGACCCAGGAGGCAACAGCTCATAGTTCACAGAGTTTATTATTACACTGGAAAGTTTTTCACAGGGAATGTTAAATGGGATAAGTGTTGGAAAGAGTCTCTGGTAACTCGGGACAGCAACCCTGGGAGAGAGGAGATGGGAGTTACATCCAGTCCACAGTATGGGTGAGCAGCAGAGTAATGAGCTGAGGGAATGTTTCAGAGTTGTATTGCAGTTGCTTACTTGAGACAGGTAAGGAACAGGCCGCAGGGGGAACCACTGGTCAGGTCTTGGGAAAAAATCCAATCCACTGGAGGGTCAGCAGACAGGTGGGTCCAGAAGGTGAGTATTTGGCCGAGCTTCTTCAGGGAAGGCGGACCAGCTCAACTGAGACAGGTAAGGAAATCTTGGTTTGCAGCCACTCTTCAGTAGCGTGGGGATCACTAGGGAGAATGAGCACAAGGAAGGACACGAATGGTTTTGAGAGTCATAGAAGTGCCAGATTACCACTCAGGGTACGACGACAATCTGGCGAAGACTGTCCTTAAGTATGGCAGATAATGGAATGATGAGGAGCAGGTGGAGAGTGGGGACCCGGGAGCACAACGCCCCTAGGTGGAGCCTAGGTAGGCTGAGCTCAACCTCCTTGGAACAGAAAGTTTTAGGTTTCACAGGAAACAAGACTGACCAGTGCAGGCTCTGACAGAAAGGAACGGCCATGAAGCATAGCACATCATCTGTCAAACATGGTGAGGTGATGGGCATGTATGGCTGCCAGTGAAACTGGGACAGTAGTGTTTATTGATGATGTGACTGCTGATAGAGGTAGCAGGATGAATTCTGAAGTGTATAGGCATATACTCTTTCTTCAGATTCAGCCAAATGCTGCAAAACTGATTGGACAGCACTTGACAGTGCAAATGGAAAATAACCCAAAGCACACTGCAAAAGGAACCTGAGAGTTTCTCAAGGCAAAGAAATGGGATATTCTTTAATGCCCAAGGCAGCTACCTGATCTCATCCCAGCAGAGCATGCTTTTCAGTTATTGAAGGCAAAACTGAAAGACCCACAAATAAGCAGCAACTGAAGGAGGCTGCAGTAAAAGTCTGGCAGAGCATCTCAAGGGAGGAAACACACCATGGGACTTCAGGCAGTCACTGACTGCAAAGGATCCAAATATTAAAACAATCCTTATATTCAATTTTTTAAAAATTTTCTGACTAATTTTGAGACTCTGAAAATGGGGGACTGTGTATAAAAATGGCTGTAATTCCTAAACTGTTAATGCAATATTTTTGTCAAACCCCTTAAATTAAATCTGAAAGTCTGCATTTCAATCACATCTTGGTTCTTTGATTTAAAATCATCTGTGGTGGTGTACAGAGGCAAAACTACAAAAACAGTGTCACTGTCCAAATACTTATGGACATACCTGTGTGTCCATCCACGATGTTCTCCTTATTTCTGCCTTCGGGGGAAGTTTTTCATTTGCTTCCAAAATTGTACCAGCATAATATCCTCATCAAAACCCTGTAACACATTCTTTCTTTTTAATTAGCCTCAAAAATCTGTTCTACTGTGGCATACATTCACCCAAATTAATCATCTATTTGTACCCCATGATCCTGGCACAGCTCTCTTATCTCTACCCGGACAGGTGGAGAGTGAAGGTGCAGTAGAGAAAAAAGGAAATGATGTGACTGGTAGAAGAGATGGGGGTGAGGGTGGGGAGGTGGAGGGGAGATGGGGTTGGCTCCTCATCCCGGTATGGAAATGAGTTAACTCAAGCAGAGTGGAGCTTGGAAGCCCTTCCAAAGCCTGTCTCCTACGACTGATCACCTCTTCATTTGCAGCTTTTCGTCTTCTGCATAGTTCTCACACAAATCCAGATGAGTGTCATACTGAAGGATCAGGTATCTTGGACAAAAAAAAAAAGCTTAACAACTGTGAGTTGGTGAAAAGATGAAACCTGAAAGGCAGGCGTAGTTGTAAATGTTTCCATGTTTAATGTGACATGTAGGTGTACATTATTTGCCATCTCTGTGTGTTTACATTGTTTAGGCTGCACAGTATTACTTCGCAGTACCTTGTACTTCTCTGTCATGGTCAGTCATAACACAACAAGTATCACACAGCTCTCTCGTTCTCACAGACACACTCGCATGAAAATAAAGACCTTGAGCCAGTGCAGACCTCCTACACACCTCTTGTTAACTCTTTGAGTGCCATCGCTTTTTTTAAACTGAAACAAATTATTCAGATTTTGTTAGACGAATTAAAGACATGTCAGCATTCCTAGTTTGCCTCTAAACAGCACAGTTTATATCTTTTGCTCTCACAGGAGTGCTGTATCACACAGATGTAGTTTGTCATGTTTTTATCTGCTCATATGGTCTGCTTGATCTGCATCACTCACTTTATGAATTCTCTTCCTTTCTTCTCTACTCCATTTCATTCTGTGTCCTCCCCATCCAATCACTCTGTAGTCCCCCTGTCCTTCCTGCAGTGTGGCCCTGATAGCAGGGGAGGATCAGGTCCTGGAAGAAGGCATGGTGCACAATGGCTGCCATGACGACCACAAGACCAACAGTGGCAAGGTTAGCCTGTTGATACCACCTTAACCAAACAGAAAATAAACATTAATGTCTATCCAGTATAGTCTACTTTGTGTCATTATAGTTCTAGCAAATATTGACACATAGTGATCTATCATTTACACATACCCAGCAGCTAAAAAAGGTCTCAAAAATAGTTCAAAGAAGTAGAACTCTATGAGTCCCAGATGAACTGTGCCACAGAGACATACATTTAAATTGGTGCAGCTGAAGCACAGGCTGTAACTTTCATATTTCCTATTTAGACTCCTTCATACTATTTCTGACCCATTTCCAAAGCACTATCACACCTTCTTCTTCGTAAAGTTGAGTACCTCTTTCACCACTTCAACCTCAGGATTCTTCAAATCTGAAGTGCTCCCCAGTGGTTTCTACAGGCTGCAACCCCAAGGCTCTAAACGGGTTGCTTAGTCCTCGGTTAGAAGCCTTGACCAACAGCCAGACGTCACTCTGTGAGATGCTGCAGGAGAAGGAGAAGAAGACATGGAGTGGAGGAGCCATGGGCATGGATCACTCAGCACTCTTACCTCTGCGATCCAAGAACTTCAGGGAGAGGAGTGATGCTCACTTTGTGGATGTTATCAAGGAAGACAGGTAATCATGGCTGAAAGATAAATTAATTAACCCATGTTTTAATTACACTGCACAGGGGTCAATCTTAAACTGTTCTCACTCATGAACTCCTGACAGTCTCTCACATGAAGCACACAACAAGTGATAGTCCTCTTCAGACATGTTCTCACTGCTGAAAATGCTCTGTTTGGTTTAGCTGAGGGTGCTGCCTGGATAGTTCGAAGAAGCCAGGACACACGATGCCTATTTGCTGGCTGTTAGTTCAACAGACAGTCACCTGCACTATTCTCATAAGCGGACATTAATCAAAGTTTGTACTAGGGAGCTGGACCATTTAATGTTTGAACTGACATTTCAATTTTCAGTTCAGTTCAATTTTATTTATGTAGCACCAATTCACAAGGTAAAGACCCTACAATATTAGAGAGGAGACCCCAAGAATCTGACAAATACATATGAGCAAGCACTTGGCAACAGTGGGAAGGAAGAACTCCCTTTTAACAGTAAGAGACCTCCAGTAGGCTCAGGGCACAGCAGCCATCTGCTGTGACCTTTTGGGGAGCGGGGGAAAAGACAAGACAGAAAAGAGGAGCATAGAGAGAAAGGGAGTAAACACAATCTATCGGAGGGAGAAGATAAATGTTAATAATATGCAGTAGTGGCATATAAATGCATGGGGGGTAAAAAGAGGTGAGTGGTGAAGGAATGGTCAGTGCATCATGAGAAGTCCCTCAGCAACCTGAGTCTTTAGCAACATAACTAAGGGTCACCTGATCCAGCCCTAACTATAAGCGTTATTATAAAGGAAAAGATTAAACCTAATCTTAAAAGTAGAGAGGGTGTCTGTCTCCCGAATCCAAACTGGGAGCTTGTTCCACAGAAGAGGGGCCTGAAAGCTGCAGTCTAAGAGTGGACTGCTCATATTGGGGTAATATGGTACTATGAGGTCTTTAAGACATGATGTGGCCTGAATATTCCAGATCTTGTATGTGAGGAGAAGAATTTTAAATTCAATCCTGGATTGTATAGGAAGCAAATAAAGGGAATCTGGAAACATGGGAGAATATGATCTTCTGGATAAACTGACAACCTTTCAGGAAGCTTTTAGAACAGCCTGATAACAAGGAATTACAATACTGCATGGAACAGCAACAAATGCTTAGACTAGTTTTTCAGCACTGTTATGAGACAATTTTAGCAATATTGCACAGATGAAAGAAAGCAGTCCCACATACAGTATTTGTTTAGTGTGCGCATTCAAGGACATATCCTGGTCAAAAATGACTGCAGGATTTCTCACAGTGTTACTGGAGGTCAAGGTAATGCTAGAGCAAGTATCTGGTTAGACATTGTGTTTCTAAGATTTTTAGGGCTAAGTACAAAAACTTCAGTTTTGTCTGAATTTAGAAGAAGTAAATTGCAGGAAATACAGTCCTTTATGTCTTTAAGACATGCTTGTAGTTTAAATAATAGATTTGTGTCATCTGGTTTCATACATAAAATGAACTGGGTATCATCTGCAAAGAAATTTAAATGTATGCAGTGTTTTCTAATAATACTGCCTAAGGGAAGCATGTATAATGTAAAAAGCACTGGTGTCAGCACAGAACCCCGTGGAACTCTGTGACTTGTTGTGTGTGAAGAAGAGTCCTATCAGATAAATGCAATTCACACCAGTGCAGCGCATTTCCTTTAATACCAGTAGTAAAATGTTGTGAACAACAGTATCTCAGAACAACACTGAGGTCTAACAGGACAAGCAAAGAGACAAGTCCGCAGTCAGAGGCCATAAGAACGTCATTAGTAACCTTCACTAGTGCTGTTTCTGTTTCTGTGCTATTATCACATAACTGATTTACAATAACTCTTGTTTGTTAATGTTTGAAATAATAGGAATATTGGAAATCTAGCTGGATCAAGTTTTAAGTAAATGTTTAATTACAGCAACTTTAAAAGCATGTGGTAGGTAGCCAGTTACTAAAATTAAATTGATCATATTTAAGATTGAAGCATTAATTAATGGTAAGACTTCTCTGAACAGTCTTGTATGAATGGGGTCTAATAAACACGGTGATGCTTTGGAGGAATTAATTATTAAAGTTAGTTTGGAGAGACTGATAGGCGAGAAGCAGTCTAAATATCAGCAGTTACTAAAGTTGCTTTACTTAACGATACATCTGTGGGACGGCTGTGAATATTTTTTTTCTCTTAACGTTAAAATGTTATTTGTAAAGAAATTTATGAATTTCTTTGCACTTTTGTGGTCTCACATGCACCTCCGTTGGGTATTATCTACAAAATGTTGAGGGCTGCAGTGAATGTGTGAAAATGTATTCTACTAGAATATTGCAATGAGATTTGTTAAAACACTTAACTTTGTGTTTCAGTCTTATGAAGGACTATTTTTACAAACCTCCAATCAACAAGCTGAGCCTCACCTTCCTGGAGAAGAGCCTGGAGTCTACTTACCGGATAAGCTACCAGGAGGAGGTAGGTGTTTCTGTGTGATGAAATGGTGCCCAATTGCCTGTATGTGTAATATGTTTGTGTCTTTCTGACTTTCCCTGCCATGGTCTTTGGTCTAACTGAGACCTGAGAGAGATTTATATGAGCATGCACAGTATGTTTGCTTGAATTTCTGTATGTTTATCTTTCAGCTTATTCATGTTTTCCCCTTTGTCTGTGTCTGGGTAGCCCAATAGTGCTGCGTTATGACCAGACTGGTCAAGACTGCGGCAAAGAGAAATCACTGCAGGACCCTAAAAGCAGTTTTGTTTTAGGTTGTGACGTCCTCTGCTGGTGTATCATCAGAAGTGCATCTTAAGGACATGGCTGCTGCTGTTGCTAAAGTATAATTGACAAATAAATTGTGATTGATTGGGGCTTGAGGCTTATTAAAGTTGTTAAATTAACGTTTATTTTAATTTTCAACTCATTCTAGTAGGACAGATCTTTTAAAAATTCATTTTTTTGTACTTGCTCTTTGGTTAGATTTACCAAAATACCATCAGTATTAAGACAGATTTCCACTAATAACTCATTCTTATTTATGAATCCCCCTTACCATACCCTAAACGAGCATACTTTTTTTTATCATTATATTCTTTTTCTGTCCTCTGTTTCCTTTTTTTCCACTTCCCAGGTTGAGACTCAAGCAGCGGTGCAGACATTTGCCAGCCCGACATTCAGTTCTTTCCTGGACATGCTCCTGTGCTGTTTAGTATTTCTTGCTCTTTCACTGGCCTGTTTCCTTCAGCCACTTGTTACCCAGCAGAACCTATCCACACCGGCACTAATTCTGACAGCTGTAACCACAATTCTGGAGGCTTTGGCTCTGCTGATTGCCATACGGTGAGATACTGAATGCAGGATATCAAGCCACTGAGACATTGTCAGAAAGACAGTCTTCAACAGGTTTTATCTATTAAAATTAGGAGTGCAGTACAAGGATAGAATAGAATAGATCTTTATGTTCATTGTTTAAAAAAACACAACAAAAAACTGTTTAGCAGCTCTAGGCTACGCAGCAAGATAAAAATAGACAAGAAGATAAATATGAAAATAAATAGCGATAAACACAGTGAGGTAGTATATACAAAAATAATAGTACAACATGATTATAATATAAAGTGCAAAATGAAGAATAAGAGGAATGGGAGGGTTAATTTACTTCCAGTTCTTGGGGTAGGGGTTTATTACACCTCAGTCATAGGGAGGGGACTGCCTGTGAGAAGTATCTCTTCCCAGAAGCTGGGGAGGGGGGGGAACAGGTGATGTCCAGGATGGGTGGGGTCCTTTAACATACAGCTGAATTTTTTTCTGAGACAACGGCCAGTGTGAATCTCAGTGTGAGGGAGGGTAGTATGGTACTGATATCTTGATGCATGCTCAATAATCCAGGTAAGGAAATCCCAGAAAGCTGAATCTGTTCATCTGGACGTAGCGTTTTCAGTGGGAGAAACGTTTCGTCAACTTATCCAAGTGACTTCTTCAGTCTCAGCTGACTGCAGGTTTCCCCAACCTTATAAACAGTACGTTTGCATAATGACCAATCACAGCATTGTAAGATGGTGACAGATGTACCCTTAGGCCCCCTCCTCGGTACAGAGATGGTCTTTCCCTTTTCACAT
>VUQS01070880.1:0-26896 GCA_015108495.1 Heterochromis multidens
CTATCAGTGTGTGAAGAGTGGGAGAAGAGGGTTGCATTGACAATCCAACACAATGGGCAGCACATTGAACACATTTTATAAGTGGTCAGAAACTTGTAAATAACTCATGAAAGAATAAAGTTACGTTGGAACCAAGCACACCATTGTTTTTCTTGTGACATTACCAATAAGTTTGATGTGTCACATGGCCCTCTTCCTATTGAAAAAACAAAAGTTGTATCCAAGATGGCTGACTTCTAAATGGCCACCATGGTCACCACCCATCTTGGGGAGTTTGCCCCCTCACATATACTAATGTGCCACAAACAGGACTTTAATATCACCAACCATTCCCATGTTATTATGGTGTATCCATATAAATGGCCCACCCTGTACATTTCCAACTTCTACTGTTTAGTGCTCACTAAAATAATTACTGTGAAATGACCTAAAAGATAAGTGAATGCTGATTTGTTCCTTGAGCCTTGTTTGAACCTTCCTTGTGATTACACAAAAATGGGAAATTGGCTATGTTTGAGGACTCTGCTCTGCAAGAACACTTTATGATTTTAGACAAAGGAACAATCTTTAAATAGTTTACCTGTTATAAAAACAAAGTAAGTAACACTTTGTTAGGAAAAGAAGGGAGCGATTATGACATTATTTACTGATAATTACATTGTAATTACTGGTGAGGTACTTTACCTGAATATTTACATTTTATGCTGAGTATCTACATAAATATTATACATTATACTTATTTTTATAATCTCATTACACTATAACTACAACTAAACAAAAGTATATGCAGCAAAAGCTTCACCTCAGCTAGCTATTTATTAAAACTAATAATAATTGATTAATAATTGATTAACTTTACCATTTTGCTCATAATCCTTATATAAATTTACTAGATTAGGAATTTTAAATATTGGAGTCTTTTAACAGAGTATCTTCACAAAGTAGTGTTTCATTTTGTTGAAAGATCTGAATATCCTTTTTATTAGATATCATAATATAACATCCTTAATGTAAATAATCAGCCCCCTGTTGGGAATGGGAACACTGAAATTGGTCTTGGAAGAAGATGTTGTCTCTCAAAATATCTTTTTTTTTTGTTCTTAACTTCTGTTTTTCAGTCATTGTTCTTCTCATGTCCTGTCCTATTTTAGTCATTGCTTCAGACTGTTTGTGTTGGTTGATTTGTCTGTGTTTATTTTACTGTCAGACTCACTGTTTGCATAAGGCTGCTTTACCATAAAAGCCTAACCAGGGGCAACATCTGCAAACTTGTGGCTACAGGTCCTACACAGCCTACATAGCATGGGTGAATCTATTTTCTTGCTGCTTATCCAACCAGGGGTGAAATGGGATTGCAGCCTATCCATGCTGACACTGGATGAAAGGCAGTGTCCACCATGAACAGGTTGCTAGTCCATCACAGGGCTAACACAGAGAGGCCTGAATTAACACCTTCATTTGGAGCACCCAGGGAACATGCAGCCTTGACCCCAGAAAAGTCCCCATTTTACTAGCTTCAAATCCAGAACCATCTTACTGTGAAGCGACCAGTGCTCCACCAGGCTACCCAGTCACAGCATACAGTATTTTTAATATTTTTTTAGACTATTATTCATAGAACATAACTTTATTAATTATTTTTGAGCCACTTATTGAACTTATCAGTTTTGGACTCCTTGTCTCTCTCTCTCTCTCTCTATCTCTCACACACACACATACACAAATTTACATTAGTCATAAAATACCAAATATGCCTGATTGCATTAACAGCTCTGCTTATTTCCAAGATGGAGGAAGTTGGCATCCAAATCTAGCCCATCCAATAAGGCTAAGCATTACAGGGTGAGACTGAAGGTGCAATTACATGTTTCAAAAAAATAGAAGTGAGGAGGCAAATCTGTTCCTCACTGAAGGACCATCTCACAGTAAACGTTTACACCACAACAAACTGAATAACTGAAAAAACACAGTTAATTTCACTTTATCAAACAACAGACCCACTGCAAATGCTGCTACTGTTACATTTGCACACTTAGCACCCTCGCAGTTTGCCACAGATATTTAAGGTAATCCTGTTTGCACACCTCTGCACAGGCTTGTTTGCTTTAAAGTTATTCACATCTCAGTAAATACAGGTTACAGTCCGACTTGTACACAGTAAATCTATTACAAACAAATAAACAAAATGTGAGCAGAATATGAAGCTAATCTGATCAAAAGAGTTTCAGATGTGTTCTGATGCAAAGTGAAAACTGAAGCTCTGAACAAAAATAAGGCATTTTATTTTAAGACAGAGCCTGTCTCTCTATAGTCGCTTGAGTCTGGCTCACACTGCTTCTTGCCATTAAAGAGAAGTAAAAACCCTAAGGCCTATTAAAGAGAAGTGAAAGCACACAAAAACCAGGTCAATACTTTGGTTTTTACACCATTTTTCACTCACAAAGTCATCTCTGCCAGGCTGCTCTCAATCTATTGCCACAACACCTGCACATGTCAGCATTTATGCTCTGCTGCTCTCTAGAGGCCAAAATGTGTAGTGTCCACGATCTGTCCAAGATTAACAACCAAGACCAAATAAATAAAAGCTTATTAAGTAATTCAATCGACTTGAGTAAAACCTCTCACCTAGATATCATAGCGGTACACAGCATCCTAAAAATACAGATACAAACACCCTAAACATAACAAAGGCAGTATGATAAGAGGGGCACTTCAATTCAACGTTATCTAGTCAATTTTCTGTAATATATAAGGATATTTATATATTGATTAATTGTATTATTAGAGCTATTTGTAATATTTGTAATCTGTAATATATTGTATTATTTAATATTGGTATTTTAACTTGTTAATTACTTTTCTTACTGTCCTGGAGCAACTGTGACCACATAATTTCCTCTGGGATTAATAAAGTATTCTGATTCTGATGATTCTGATTCTGAAACAAATCTTTGTCTTACTCAAGGGCTCAAATAAACTCCAAAGTAGAACATGAATTTTCAGTAAACCCTCCCAGCTCCTTACTTATCCTTAGTTATTTTTTGCAAAACACAAATTATTATAATTCTAAATTATAATGATGAAATTGTTCAAAACATTTGGAAATTGTTCACCCATCCATTTTCTTAACTGGATATGAAACTCAGGGTCACAGGGGGGCTGGGGTCTATCCCAGCTGTCACAGATCGAAACATGGGGTACATCCTTTTGCAGGGCCAATACCAAGAGCCAATTTAGAATGACCAATTAAACTAACAAGCATGTTTTTGGATTGTAGGAGGATTCCAGAGTAGCTGAATAGAACCCACAGAGGCACAGGGAGCCCAAAAACACAAACTGCTCTAAAAAATGTATGACAAAAAAACATATCAACCAAAGCAGCACTCACAGAAGTTTCCGGGTGGCTGTAAGTTGTGTTTTGTCAGGGCACACCATCCGACAGGAAAGATGTCTCTGGAGTCGAAGGGGCACCAATAGTCAAAGGCGCCTCGCCAGCCATCAAACATAACAAAAATCTCCTGACCTCTGACCTCACCCACTGTAGCGGGACAAATCAGGTAAGGGTTCTTCCTGTCCACTGCCTCCAGCTTCATACCAGGCTGAAAGTAGTTTTTAGCAGGGCTGGCTGGTTCCTAAATAAACATAAATAAATGCATGCAAATAAAATGAACACTGCAAATCCCATGGAACTATGTTTTAATAGCAAAAAAACTGTGCAGAAGGTGAAAGTAAACCATGTAGCCTACGTATAAAGTAAGATTTCATTGTGTGATTATCACGGACAAAATTAACTTAGGAATGTGTCTGTCCTGGTTTCTTCACTTATAAAAATCCTTGAAGAATAATTCACTATTAATAATTTTTATCTAGTTTTTAAACCTTGTTTTTCCTTAAAAGTTTCTTAATCCCAATGGAATATCTATTAAACATGGCTACAATCTTTTTTACAAAAAAAAGACACGTGGAAAAATTCATTTGTGACCTGTGATTTTTAATTTTTTGATTTTTCTTTCTTTCTTTCTTTTTTTATTTTGACAGTTTCCTGTTGTCATTACCTTCTTAAAAGCAGAGGCTGGGGCCATCTCTGCACCACTGAGAGTCCGTAAGAGGAACATGGGCCATGAGGAGGCATTCATCCTGAAGCCTGTACACAAGGGCAAAACCATACAGTTTAACCTGAGGGCTAATGCTGCAAATCACTGACCAGGACTTGTTTATGTTAGTACTGGATTTCTATATGGTTCTTCCATTAATGTGATAAAGTACTTTTACCTGTAGGATTGTTTATTTTAAATAGGCCATTCTTTTTCAGAAAGGATGCAATGTCACCAAACTGCACTTAATGATAAAAAAACGTTTCAAGTCAAGATATTTGATATCTAACAGCAGGAAGTGTTAAAAATAACATTAATGAAGGCTAAATTCCATTTAGAGTGTTTTCCTACTATGATAAGTCCAAATAAAGAAAGATAGGACATGATAACATACACCATAGGACAACATACAGTCCTTGGGAGAGGTCCAATCATGTAAATTAAGTATGAAATTATTTTGTATATGCCTTGAATACCAAATAATGCCATTATAATGTTATATTTTCAATGCATTATTTATATGTTTGTCATATTTTGTGAAATATATTTATTTCGGCAAGTATTTCTTTTCTACTGTAATCATTCAGATATTTTAATTTATATACAAGCCCTGAATATCACATGGAAATGGTAATAATCAAAGTGTTTCCTGTAACAGCTTAAAGGCACCCACCAAGCGGTGGCTGCAGCATGTCTCCATTCCTCTCACAGGTTCCTATTGGCTGGATGTCTGACGAGTCGACCAGCCGCCAGAAGTCATTGGTGTTGTCACTACCATCCAGACGCAGGCGTAGCCGAGTGCCCATCATGCCCATCACCGTTGCAATACACACTGAGTTAGAGTTGCGAGGGTCCCGTGCTTCAAGTTTCATACCTGCCTTGAAGTCATTGGAAGGGGGGACTCTGGACTGCAGAGGGATACCAACAGACCTTCAGTCATCTCTCCTTGTTCAAGGGGCTGATATAATGATAGACGTTAGAGTAGTATGCACACTCAGCTTCATATCTAGAACATGAAAGATGAGTCGTGTAATATTCCTCCATTGTGTATTATCAATAACAAAAAAAAAACAGCAATTTGTCAGTAATTGTCTTAGTTCATTGTGATTTTCATAGACTGTGGTATTTAGCTCATTTGTTCTATCTGACGTAGTGCCCGAGAACCTTTTATGTCATCCAGTATACAGTACTGTGCAAAAGTCTCAAGCCACCCCTCATTTCTTTAGTTTTCTAGGAAACTGGGACAGAAGTGCAGTGATTTATTGAAACACGCGCAAACATACATGGAAATACAGTATATAAGGCAAAAACAGAGTTTGTACAATTCTAACAAACTTGAAAGTCGATATTTGGTATGACCACCTTTATTCTTCAATACAGCCTGAACTCTTTTAGCCAAGCTTTCTTGTAATTTCTTTAATAGACTTTTTTTAATAGAATTCAGGAATAGTTCTCCAGGCTTCTTGAAGGACATTCAAAGCTCTTCTTTGGATGTTGGCTGCCTTTTGTTCTGTTCTTTGTCAAGATGATCCCTCACTGCTTCAATAATGTTGAGGTCCGGGCTCTGGGGAGGCCAGTCCATGACACTCACTGCTGTACCGCTCTCCTGATCTTCTCTATAAACATTGATGACAATTTGAACCAAAAATTTAAAATTTGGATTCATCTCTCTATCAGACCTGTTTTCACTGATTTTCAGTCCAGTTCTTGAGTAATTTGAATTTAAACTCAGCCTTTTCTCTTTCCCTTCCTTAAGAATGGCTTCTTGACAGCCACCCTTCCACTGAAACCATTTCTGATGAGGCTTCAGTGAACAGTAGATGGATCAACTGAAGGGCCAGAGGCATTTCTCAGGTGCTCTGTCGGGTCTTTGCTGATTTTTTTCCCAAAATATAAAGAAATGAGGGGTGGCTCAAGAACAATTCTGTTGAACAAATCCAGGTGATGTGGGGTGTGTGTTGCTTGTAGATTGTGATGCTTTGATTCTTAGTGGCATTGCTGCTGTTGTCACAGAGCTCTTTGATGTTATTGCATGTAATGTCTGTAACTGTGATGTCTTTTTAGTTCTGGATGTATTTACTGGCAGGTGAGGCAAAACACACACAGAACTTCCAAAAGGATAACAAACTTTACAAACTGATCTTAAAGAAGAGGAAATATTCAAGGTAAAAAGCCAGCTTTTAACTATTACCAGTTCATATTACTTCACCTTACCATCGCATTTTAGACAATTCTATGCTTCCAGCTTTGTGGGAACAGTCTGGGGAAGGCCCTTTTCTTTTCCAGCATGACTGTGCCCCAGCACACAAAGCAAGGTCCATAAAGGCATGGCTGGAGTTTGGTGTGGAAGAACTGACTGGCCCACACAAGAGCTCTGACCTTAACCACCTTTGGGATGATCTAGAACAGAGATTGTGAGCCAGGCCCTTCGCCCAACATCAGTGTCTGACCTAGCAAATGTTCTTTTGGATGAATTGGCAAAAATCCCCACAAACACAATCCAAAAGCTTGTAGAAAGCCAGGAGAATGGAAACTCTTGCTGCAAATACAGCCCAACTCCATATTAATGTCTATAGATTTTGTCCATATTGTGTATATGAAAGGATGGGTGGATGAATTTAAATACGTAATACCTTTAAGTGTAACTAGTTACTTTCACTAACACTTTGGATCACAGTATATAAAATAAACTCCACTCAGAGCAACAGTGTGGCTCATTGATATATATATATTTTTTGGAAAACAAATGCTATAAGCTCCATTTGTTTGCATTTCTTGGTGCTTTATTTTTTTTGCTGACAGTAAATCAGCATCTGAGCAACATTTCTTTATAAAACAAAACAGGAAGTCCCTATTTTGTCTGAAATCATCAGAATGTTTTAGTTCAAGGAAAGATTAAACAATACACTCAAATGGGAAATTAAAGATACAGCATCTTAAAAATGCTTCTTAATGATCAGCTACCTGTTTGAAGCAAGATGGTGATGCTGCAATGGAGGATGTTTCTCTCAGATATTCCTCCCAGCTAAATGGTTCTAGCAATAAGGACAGAAACAAAATTCCAATTACTCAGATACAGAATGTGTGATAAAAAAAAATGCAGTAACGTGACAAAAATCAAGTGTTAAAATAAAACTTAGCAACATTTACTTATTGTATTTTTTTGTCTGAACTAAAATAAATCCCCATTTTATGTTTGTTAATGCAAAGTTAATCTTAATCTGCACAGGATGTTAGAAATACACAAAAAATGTGATGAGAAGTGAATAATACTGGTAGAAAAGTAAGAGTGCTTTTGTTAACCTACCCCTGAAACTTACTAAAAAAAGACATAATCGGTTACTAACTGTGGAAATGGTGACACTGAAGTGGCTGGATTAATAAAAAATAGTTTTAAATTAGACTAATAATGAGAGGGTTAACAATGAGGAGTGACAAGGCAAAGAGCTGCATAGCTAACCATTAGACTTGTCGAGAGCAGAGCCTGCTGTGATGCTGCTCCGTCTCTCCTTTTTCTCCTCCTTTTGATCTGAAATCAAAGCAATGATTGAACGGCTCATCAGAATTATGAAGCTTCTGATATACAGACTTTAATTACTGTGAGAATGAAGGCATTGTAACAGTTCTCAAACTACGTCAAACATACCAAACATGAAAGACTCCAATAAAGTCTTTGTAAAAATCAGCGAGGATTTGGATCGTTTTGTGATGTACCTTCTGGTTTTTTTTGGAACAAACTGGCACAACTGCACTGTGCAGGCTTACCACTGTGCAGGCTTACCTCTGTGTGGCGTCCGGCCCATGATGACCGTGTTTCTTCAGGTCAAGTCAGACAGGAAGCTACCCAAACAGATGCTAGAAATAACACAGTCCAAAAAGTTCATCTCACCACAGACCAAATGCAATCATTTAATAGTACAAGCAACTTTCATTGAGGGTTTTCATGTAACATAAAACTATATTTCTCACTATTATTGTAGGGTCTTTACCTTACAATATAAAGCACCTTGAGGCGACTGTTGTTGTGATTTGGCGCTATATAAATAAAACTGAATTGAACTGAATTATTTTAAGAATAACAGCCTTTAGGTGCAGAAATTTGATTATTCTGGCTAATTAAATGTAAATTACTCTGCACTAAGCCTACATAAAAAAAATTAAGGGATTAGAAACTTATACTAAAAGTTAATTGCACTTTTTTCCACTAAGAAAGATGACATCTCTCTAGTTCCTGGATTGTTTATGTGTTTATGTCAAAGAATTTACTTTAAAATACTACTACTGGTTTATAAAGCACTAACTAGTTTAGAGCTAAATTACATTTCTGACCTGCTGCTACATTATGAAACGTCCAGTCCTCTCAGACTGTCTGGAACATGTCTGCCTACTCTCCACAGGATCAAAACGAGACACTGAAAAGCTGCATTCAGTTTCTATGAACCACACATCTGAAAGAAAGCTTGAAATCTTTTTATTAAATTCAATTTTGGCTCATATAATAGTCCACTCTAATGTATACTCTCCTGTTTAGTCTGTTTTATGTTTTCTTAAACTCTATTTCACGCTTCTAAATCTTGTTTAAATGACTTTTTAATTTGTCTGTTGCCTTTTAGGTCATCTGTAAATTATACTGATATTCCTCGTTGTTTAAAACGAAACCTTTTTCAAAAATGTGGTGATATTTTTCTTACTCAACAAATCTCATGTAAAGACCAAAACTAAAAATGACTTTATTCAACTAAAATAAACTGTCTGTGTAGCCAAAGCCTCCTAATCTATTCTTGTTATTGTCAATTACCTAAAACCACAGCCAGCCATGCTTTTGCACCAGGTGGCCATTCGTAACCATTATTTTGAGTCAAGCACATCTACAACCAAATGAATCAAAACATGGCTAAAAATAGTACCTACCAATCATAACATCCACATTTGTTTGAGTAACATTTGTGACACAATAAAGTTAGAAAGTATTGGCAGAGCTGGATTAACACATGCAGTTTTAGTCATTTTAAGGAATTAGTTGAGAGTAGGAAAAACGAAATATTGCACATTCAAAACCAACCACTTCTCAAAACCCCTTCTGATTGCAATCTATAATTTACTTTACCCATCAAAATTTCAGAGATCATAGAGGATGCACAAGAGCTGTTAATTGTGCAAAACAAATAATGAACTTCGAGCAAAGGAAAAGAGGTAACTAAAACATGTCCAACAAATGCTTACAATATGGATTAAAATGTCTTTTTATTCAATTACATATGAACTCCTCTGATAGCAGCTTTGCACCATCACTACTTTTTAAGAAAATAAAACTGTTACCACACTGTTTATGCTGAACATCTGGCCCAAAACCGTTGATCAATTTTAAGAAAAACATCAGGACAGTCCCACTCCATGCGAATTCTGTAAATAATTACAGCTCAAAGTGAAGCAGAAAAAATTATCCACAGTGTACAAAAGAGGGGAAAATACAACTTAAATCCACAAATTCAAAGGTTACATTTTTTTCAGAAGCCTGGCAATGTCTCCTCTCTTTGTGCTTCAAAGTTTTAGCATCTGCAATGTATTGTGGCTGTCCCTCCCTCTAAAGACCCCCATCTGTGCAATGAATCTCACTGAGTCAGAAGAAGCCATAAAGATTCCAAGCTGCCATAAAAAGCCATTAAGACGTGTGGATGTGGGACGTCTGCTGGCAGACATGAAAAGGATTCCAGCTCCAGACTGGTTCAGTGTTTGCATTGGTTTGTCCGCCTTGCTCAAGAGGGTCAGACAAAACTGCCCCGCAGACCAGGAAGCACTTAATTTTTACAATCTCCATTTCCACTCAGGCAGCCACTGATCTGGGATTAGTGCGATGTTCACAAAACTGAACAGTTAGAAGATGTGAAAACGTTGTAACTCTCACTCAACAGGAGGAGCTGTCAAAATGTTTGTCACTGATTTTGTTTCCTTATAAGGAACACATTTTTAAATTAAAAAATTCTTTCTTATGCTAATAACTGATTTTTGACTGTGTTACATTCATTGGTCACAAAATTATTTGGATTTCCATTTGTGGTAGAAAGGTAATAAAACAATAACACAGCTACAAAAAAAGTTTGTTTTGTCTCTGGACCAAAGATAACGGTGATCAGTAAAACAAATCTCAGTTATCATCCCCCAAAAGCTTTTGATTTCTGACTCTTCAAACTAATGAAAAGTCAGATGCAACTAGTTTATTTCCATCATCAATTAATCTAACGTGTTTTTTTAATATTGTTGTTGTTTTTAGTTTGGGAGTCAAAAATGTGGAAAAAATGCTGAAAAATACTTGATAATTTTATAAACCCCAGGGTAATGTAGCATAAAGGTTGTTTTTGTTTTTGTTTTTTTTACAAAACTCAATCATATAAGTCATATAAGACAAAGAAGAGCTGTACTGTGAGGGTGAAACAGTTAGTGGATTACTTTACTTTTGATAATCAGTAAATGGTTTAGATAATTTCTCAACCCCAAATGGTGCATATCGACAGGTTCTAACTTCCTTTATGAGATGTAAACTGAATATCTCTTAGTTTTGAATGGTTCTCATTATTTCAAAATTGTAACTGCATTTCAGAAACAAACAAAAAAAAAAAAGTGAGAAATTATTTGTCTGATCAAGAATGAAGATAGCTGCTCTATAATCAGTTATCAATGACCAAATTAGAAGAGGTGAACTGCTGATTATTAGATAACACAAAAACATGTTCAGTCAATTGTTAAATAATAACATTTTAAGAATGGTGAAGGGTGTTTACCCTACATCACGTTCTTCAGACTCTTTAAAATTTGACAACAGGGAGATCAGCTTGCAAAATCCGGATTGAAACCATGCTCTCGGCCTCACTGGTGTTTCCTCTGTGAGGCAGGACAGTTTAGAGACAGGACAGTGAAGGGATCACATTACTGCTGCTCAGAGGCTGAGGGGTGTGTGAGCCGCTGCAGGGCGTCACCGCCACGATCATAACTTGGGATATCGCTTCACACCCTACAACTTTCACGGCAAAATATTTCATATTTTTTTCTTTTTCTTACTTTTTTTTTTTTAAAATCCCAAACTGCTTTCCTAACACCAGCACTAAAGATGAGTCACATAAAACCTTTGCATATATGTTTGGGCAAAAAATAAATGTGTATTGTTCTTTTTATTTTGCAGCTTAGGAGGAGG
Source organism: Heterochromis multidens (assembly GCA_015108495.1). Taxonomy (NCBI): domain Eukaryota; kingdom Metazoa; phylum Chordata; class Actinopteri; order Cichliformes; family Cichlidae; genus Heterochromis; species Heterochromis multidens. The sequence goes on from VUQS01070880.1 coordinate 11,284, forward strand.
GAGGTTAAATAAGCCGAGGATACAAATTTAAATGTGGAGAAAAGTCTGTGACGCATTTTCATTTGGGTTATGGTCACATTTAGTGGGCGGGACAGTGCTCCTTACACAGGCTAAACACTGCTAACGATACAATGTATCCACAGCGGTGTTACTACAAGGCTGCAGGATCGTGCTAAAGGGTTTTTTTTTCAGTTGTAGTGCAATCCTGTGCAGGAACCCAGTAAACAGAAAGCAAAGGGAAAGCTGCAGAGTTCAATGTAGCTACTGTAAGCAGCACCGAGCTCCCCGTCTGCACAGAATACAGTATAAACACGCTCCGCTCTGCATCACTGCGTGCACTAATAGCCGGAAAGCCGACCGCTTTTGATCGCAGCACGGAAAACAAAACAGCACACGAGAGTAATAAAGAGACATGAGCCGTACCAACCGTGTGAACTGGGTATTTTGATGCGAGATTCCTCACTTTCTATCAGATGCAAGCCGCCATATTCGCTGCAGCTTCGCGCATGTCCACCGCGCAGTGCTGTAATTCATATTTTTCCACAGGAGGTTAAAAAAATAACTGAGGTAGAGAAGGGGAACTATTAATTAGCCGATTTATTAAGAAAGGTATTGTTTCATGTTGGGTATTTGTATTAAACAGCAGGTCACGTGGAAACGAAAATCTCTCTCTAGGTATAATTTTTTATTGTAGCATGCTAATTATCATGCAGGAGGTGATGAGACTAGAGATGCCATGTAATGGCAAGAAATGGAAGGTAAGCTATATTAATGATAAAAAAAAAAAATCGTCAATAAATTAGATAAACAGGTAAACAAAAAGCCACTATTTCCATAATTTGTTGCAATAACAACAGAACAATTTTTAAAAACTAATTTAAGGAAAACAGTGAGCGATTATCAGCGTCAAACAGTCTGATTTCTAGTTCAAGTTGGAAGAAGTACCTCAATCATCCTAATCATTCATCTAAAACTGCAAATGCTCTTTTACAAAAGTCATGCATTCAAAATAGTAAAATCGACAAATTACGCTCAAACATCACTTTTAGAGTGATTTATGTTATATTATCAAAGCTGATATATTTGTAGTTGGTGCAGAAGGATTTCATTTTAATTTCATTTAATTATCACTTCATTTGTAACAATGTGTTAGTTTCAAACAGTACAGTTTTATAAAATATGTATATATATATATATTTTAATGGATTGTAGCCAGTTTATAATTAGGTAACATGTTGTGGTGTTATTTGTCGGCGGGTGTGTATTATTTTGTGCATACAGTATTGTTAAAAATGTGAACAGAACTTTGGTCACTTTGTGTTTCTTTAATTTCATCATTGTAAAAAATGACCCACCTTTTAGGCTAATTCTGGTATATTTTCTTTTTCTCTTTATTTATTTATTTGATCTGTGACTATACCGACAGCATATTATATAGGAGTAATGAATGAACTGTTTCCATCTGAAATGTAATGGAATAAACGTTCAAAATAGCATATAGTAATAGATATACTCAAGTAAGGTACCTCAAATGTGTCTTAGGTAGAGCATTTGAGTTAAATGTATTAGTTACTTAACACAACAACATATTTAAAAGATAACTACAGAATAGTCAAGAAATATTGTCACATGAAAGTACTTCAAGTCAGAATAACAGCTAAAGGTTAAGATCTTTTTCCAAAAGTGAAACTGTGTCTGTCAGGAAAAGTAAACCTCTTATAAGTCTCACAAAGTCTCTAAATAGTAATTACTTTTCTCTCTGATATAATAATTGTGGCATGAAGTCTAAGTGAGCAAGTTGTTGTTTTTTCTTTTTGAAAGATGGCTATGCACATTCACCAACCAATGACACAACAATATGTTATCTAATAGTAAGTTGGCTGCATTGTATAAAACTGTACTGTTTTAAAACTGACGCACTGTCACATACCAAGTAACAAAGCAATTAAAACGTAATCTTACTCTACAATAATGCACCCCATATTAATGAGTCAGGTTTCACTATTAAGTCATAATATGTTAAAACTATGTGCACATACAGTACTCAATAGCAAACTGATGTACTTGCATTTTAAAATAATTTCATATTTGCACTTTTCCTTCATTACGCACCAAAGGAAATAAACTGACCATTTACTTCACAGCTATGTTTATATATTCAGATTTATTTAATACATCATTAACTTGTTGTATAACAGTACAGAGAAGCCTGTTTTGTTTTTGTTTTTTGGGCGGGGTTTTTTTGGGGGGGGGCATTGTAATATCATTTTCTTTTAAATCATTTCAGAAATTATCTATGGCCTTGTGCTATAATTATAACTTCTCAGTAAAGATAAATCACACCTACTTGAATGCAAATCCTTATATAGGACAATGGCTTTTTATGAAGGCAATTTCCTTGATTTTCACGTCCTGCCAAAGTTGTTGCAGTGAGCACAATGTGCCAAAATGAACTCGAGAAGGTCAAACGAAGACTAGAAGAAGGTGGGTATTTTTTTTTTCACAAACAAAATAATGCAGCATTTAATGTGTAGCATCTTTCTAAAACCTGCTCATTATGAAGCAGCTCGATGCAGTGTCCGTGAGTCCAGTGAATTCACACCGATTTCACCAATTAGTGCAGTCATGGAGGGGAGGTGTAGGTGAGAGAGAGTGGAGAAGAGCTGCAGGAAGATTTTTAATCAGTGGCACAACATGGGTTGACCAAAGGGGAGGGGAAGGAGGCAGCAGCAGTAATTAACAGTGTAAAATCTGCGTGCTGCTGGAAGGTGATTATTATCAGGCATACAAAATGCAAAACAAATAGTGAGCTGGATTGCATTTCCATCCCAAAGTTTTATTTTATCTCAGCTCGCTGTGGATGTTAAACCACTGCTGGAACGCGCAGACGTCCGTGTTTCTATTGGTTGTCCGCAGCGTCGCTCAGAGGAATGACGATTTTGCTGCTATAACCAGCTGATGCTGAGGCTATGAACACGGAGCCTCTGAAGAACTGTTGACGGTACATTGGCACCCAGTCATCGGCGTTATTCGGTCTCCCCTCCGTCCAAAGACTGAGTGAGGAGGACATTTGATCGTGTCACGACGCACAGGCCCGGGTTTTCCCCCTGTCGCTCCACATGATGTTTCTTCGTCTTTCCACATCATCATTTTCATGGGCATGATGCTCTGTGCTTCACAGATTGAGCTTTCTCACCCTATACAGGCGTCACATCACATCTGCAGGTAAATCTTCTCTTGGTTTAATGGTGAATAGGTTGCGATGTTTTTATTCATTATCTTTTATTATTTTTGTGTGCTTGAAATTATGTCTTATTATGGGTTCATGAGTGAACGTTATTTGTGGATGTTGTGCAACACTGTCGTGAACATGGACCGTTATAATGTATGCACTGGTTGCTGTGTAGGCTGTGAAACGCGTGGACAGCGATGGAATGGTGGTGCGCTCCGCAACGCAGCGACGAGAGAGACGCAGTTTCGGTGCAGAGAGAGCAGCATTACTATTCCCCCTCTTCCCCTCCCTTCCTCCCTCTCACCTCACGCAAACACACACGGTCTCGTGCACGCGGACGCACGCACCTACCTATTAAATTCACACTCCCAAACTCACTTATCGCTATGGTTTTCTTTGCATGCAGATTCCAAGTAGCGTTAGGTGTAACATTATGTGGCCGTCCATTCTATCAGTTTTTTTCTGGACTTTCACAGTGATGTTTTCACCTTATTTCCATGTCGTTGCAAGGAGAGGCAGCAGCTTATCAATTAACCGAATCCATGCTCAATCTATTTTTATCAATTTTTTTCTGAAGTATAAGCTCTAATGCCTCATAGGTCACTTTTGTTCCTGGCTCTTAGTGTATACCTAATAAGAAAATGTGCACTACGAATTGACTCACTACCCAGTGTCCTTAAATGACAATCCATGGGTGGCCTCAATGTCCACCTTATCTATTCCCCTAGAAAGACTTAGCAATGTGGAGCATACACTGCATAGGAAAACGCCCACACAGGCACATGAGCCAAGTCAACATTAAAGTGTTTTTTGCACTGCTGAATAAATCAAGTGTTATACAAATGAAGTTGGACTGATACTGTGAGAAGCTTTGATGGTTCAAGTCCAGCAGCATTCACATTACAAAAGAGGCATTTAATAATCGTGGTCAGTTTTTGGATGTGTGACAAGAGACGATCTGCCTTTAGATGTAATTGTTCTGAGGCTTTTTTTTCTCTTTGCTTAAACAAAATAATAACATTGTTACTTGTACATAAATGTAGAATAACCTCGTAGAAATCAGGATGAAAGCAGACAGGAGGGGTAAATATAAGCAAAGAGGGAGAATGTTAGTTGTGAATCTTGACATCACATCAGCTCAGCTCAACATTTTGGATATGTCAGAATCAGAGATCTGCAGATGCAGTGGTTACTTCACAAACTGCAACTATTCCTGATGTGAGTGTCCTTATAATAAACCGAAAGTAAAACAACTATTTTTTGACCTGATGATCCTATAGCTTAAAAGTCAAGAGGTCACCAGAATTAATGAGCTTTCAAGGCAACACATTTGATGGCATTTCACCCAATAATTCCCCAGATGATCTGGGTGTTGGAAAGCGTGCTGAAGAACGGCAGTGCTTGAGTTAAATTCAAGTCTGACACTAGACCTGACAGGGTTATGCTGAGGTCTAAGTCACTGTGATAACCCTAACTCTTAGCCTAATGCTATAGTTTGGAGAAAGACAAAACAGACCTTTTTGAGGAAGAAGTGAATAGTTTTTGATATTTGTCAGTTAGAATGATTATTTTATTTGTTCTCTGATTGTCAAGACTTGGGAGAACAATTTAATAAAAACAAAAATTACATATTCTGATTGCCCACGTTTAGAGTTAGTATTTGTGTTTTGGTTGTCACCACTGACGACCTCAGAGGGTTAACATGCTGATACCAAGAAAGTGTACTATTTACTGTGTTCACCATCCAGTTTACCACATTAACATTTCCTTGTTAGCACAAACACAAATTACAATTGTCAGTAGTTTTTCAGGTGTTTGGTTATTATATAGATTCATAGATATCTATAGAGAGATATAAATTTTTGGAACTGATGATAGGAAACATGAATGACGATACAGAATGTAACAGTTAATCAAATAGAGACCTTTCACTGAAAACCACAACCATCACTCAGCTGGTGGCTCCAGAGGAAAAGTCAGACCAAAATCTGTCGGATATATCATGCATCACTGTTTGTTACAAAAATTGTGCCAACCCATTTAGTAAATGCTGAGATGTTTTATGGGATAAGTGAAAACTTTGACCTGCTGATGGTGCCGAGTGCTGTAGGCAAATTCAGGAGGATTCATTCTCCTTGCACCATGGATATTAAAGCAATCCATCCAATGGCTGTCAATAACTTCATTAAATAGCAAAAATGTAATTTTTTGTAGTGCTGCTAGAGGAAAAGGTAGGGGATCACCCAGAGGATTCCTCTTCTGAGGACCGGCAGCATCTATATAAAATTTAATGGTCATATCCAGTTGCTGTTGACATGCTTCTTGCAGCATCCTCCTTGTTGATGTATAGACAATTAGAATAAATGGGATTTGTGTGGAAGTGATGCTTAAGTCATCCATTATTTAAACATGTCCTGAAGGAAATGTTGCCTTTCTGTACATCTATATGTCCTACTTATTCACCATCTGTGTCAGGAATAGCAACAGCATGCGACTGCCTGTGCAAGGAATGATAGGGTAGTTGGAGCTTGAAGGGACCCTTTGACAACGTATTTGAACATATCTTTGTGTTTGTCTCTGGTCTTCCAGGTGTGCCGGTGTGCAGTTTTGGATGGAAGTAGAAGAAGCACATCAGGACATGTAATAAAGGGAGTGGGAGGACAACTGAAAAAACTCAAATCAGATCCCTAATAATAATATTAGTAAAATATATTTTTTTTTAAAATCTGGAAGAGAGGCAGTGAGAAAGAAAAAGAGAAGCTATGGTGGAAGAAGAGTGAAGATGGGCCGTGGTCAGATGGTTGCCATGTTTCTCCTGGAGTCTACAGTTCACTCCGTCAGCTGTTGGTCAAAGCAGGAGTCTCCTCGCTAAAACCTGAGCAGCTCATTTCACCTGCTGGAGGAGCCCTCACTCTTGGTGATGTAATGAATAAGTTTGAAGTCCTTGGCATTGTGGGCGAAGGTGGGTGGTTTTACACAGCAAATTTAACTGCATGTTTTAAAACTTGAAGACTTTATGTACTGTTGCTGGTAACACTGGGGTCATAACCAGTGTACATTTTAATAGGATTTGGGAGTCTTACACTGCACAGCTGAAACCTACACATAGCTGCTGACGGATCTTATATATCCTACTTTAGCATTTTTGAGTGCAGGCAGATTTTAAAGGGGAGTGTAAGCCTTGGGGTTTGATGAAGTCTCTCATGGAGTAATGTTTAATTCTTTAAAACAACAGCTTTAGTCATTTGGGTGCCATATCTTTTCACTTACTTTCTGGAGCATTTGTTTATCCTAAAACAGGATTGTGTAATAGGCAGATCTTTTTTTGTATGTTTGCCTGTTTGATAAAAATACCTTTCGAGATTTTAGTATGAAGCCTCCCTGTTTCCAGTTTTAATTTGCTCCTGATGCAAACTCAAAACATCCTCTGCATATACCTGTTGTTTGGATACTTTCCACAGCACTAATTTAATCAGTACGATAACAGTCAAGCATACTCACCACTCTGCTGCTCAGTTTATCTTCTCTAACAGTCTCTGTTTTTATTTGTTAATTACTTTCAGTTGCTTCTATTCTGTGTGTTCTTTTAAAGCAGGGTTATCAGTGCGATCCAACCGTTTTTGGTCTGGTGTAGCAGAATTTGAATATGCAGAATCTGTAGGCAAGACAAGACTTTTGGCACCCAAAGACTTGTCTGTGTAGTATTGACCAAACATGTTTAAGAAGGTGTTGTTTGCATACAGGTAAACAGTCAGCCTGGAGAGTGAAAAAACTTTTTTTAATTTATCTGCATTTCTAAACAATGACTTTCACATAGGATAAGAAGTTTGGCTACTCCAGAAGCCCCAAAATGTTATCAGATGATAGCCGATGGGTTCCCACGCTGAAAGCCTTTAGGTTAAAGGGTATGAAGAAGTGTTGTTTCCTAAGCACTACTTAGAAAATGTAGTTGAAATTTAAATTACCTACTGAATTAAAAGACACTAAAAGCAGAAGAGCAGGAACTGACTTATAGTACTGATAAAATTGATATTGCTGCAGTCAACAATCTATGCTGAATTTGTCATGTGATATATCGGGGTAAAGGTAATTCAAACTTTAATTTTTACTCTAGACTTAATTTGCTCATGGTTAGTATGAAATCATTTAGATACCATCACTTGTTTGATAGTTCATAGCAAAAACAAGCAATGCTTGTCTGACAAAGACCTCTAGTGTGAATTATGATGCTTTTCTGTCTGGAACAAAGGTCGTGTTTTTGGTCCAGAAGGCCAACAGCTTTATTTTCTTTTAATCCTGAATACAACCTTTAACCATAACCAATTATCTCTGCCCAAACCTAACCACACATTAACCGACAGAAATAGCAGTTTAGAAAACACTTGAGTGAAAAGTCTTAGGGAGTCGTTTTAAGACTAATAAACAATGTCATCCTGCTTATAGATGAGAAAAGCCCCAAATGTTGTTTTGGTTGGAAATGACAAACAAATTAAGTGTTTAGCTTGGAGGATGTAGCATGGCTTATTAAGTTTATACTGAAATGTTATTATAGAAATCAGAAATGTTTCAGCAATTTATGAGTAATGCTGAAATATTTGTTATATGCATGTAAGTAATTCTCGCAAATCAACTTTGTGAAACTCTGGAACAGCATAAATTATATCATGGAGGATTTCACTCTTGCTTTTTCTGAAAAGCTAAACTATGTTTCTGCAGTTTTCTGTTTATATTCACACATCTTTTTTTAGGTTTATATCTTTTTCGGCCATAAATAACGGTAATTTATTATTTTCTCAACCTGAAAATCTCTAAAATACTTGTTTTAAATAAATGAACCTCCATTGTGTGGATCAGTATGTTTGTGTGCATGTGTGCCCCTACATGTGCATTTTGCTGTAGATTTTGCTGTAAAAAGCTGATCAGTCTTGCTCAGCGGATTCTGTGACAAACAACAAAATACAATCTATGCTTATAGCACTGATAGCTGCTTAGAAAATGGGGAAAAATGAGGATAAAATTTTACTTTTAGCTGTGAATGACTCGAAGTGAGCCACACAAATGCCCTTTAAACAACAATTCATGCAGCGTCTATTTCTTGTAGCCAGCAGCATGATTTGCAGCTGATTTCACTTAGCTGGATGGACATGCATTCCTACTTTACTCTAAAGTGAGAAGACAGAGTAGCGTAGTAGTGTTTATTCTGCTGTTGGTAATTCTCACAAACTGTGATCTACACCAGCACTTGTTACTACATCTATCAAAAAGTTATACACACAAAGAATTGCAATTAACAGTTTTCACACAGTTTTATGTTTTTTTTTCTCATCTTAAAGACACTATGTGTAAGATTTCTATATACTTTACACAGAGCATCTTTTATATATACAGTGTAACTCTGGTGGTATATTTTAAAGTTAACTTTTGTCACTGGGAACTCACTTTTTTATTGTATTGCCATTGTTCTTCAACATAGACACAAAATATACTGGATAATTTTGCTGTATTTTAAATTTACTCTATCACTAAAACTTATTTCACTTGTTTTTTCCCAGTTATATAGTTTTGGGTTTTTTTGCTTTTTATAAATTAATCTTAATACTGATGTCTGTAAGCCTCAATCAGCAAAGCTATGAAAAAGACTTCTGTCAGTGTTATGAATCAGAGGTAGAGCAACTTCAGAACATTTTGTACATTGTAGACAAAACTCACTTATTATACAGTTGCTGAATGTTGTTCAAACATTACTGAGAATCCAAAAAAAAAGCTCTGATTAAACAGCTGTCTGAATTTAATCTTTTTTAAGTGTTCCCTTTCAGCTCACGGTTAGCTGAACGTTGAATGTTGTACGGATCTTTCTGAAAAATGTTCTTTGGGAGTCACTATTCTCTCCTTATTGTTTGTTTACAGTCTCTTGATGCATGCTCAATAATCCAGGTAAAAGAATCCCAAAAAGTTGAATCTGTTCATCTGGACGTAACATTTTTTTTAGTGGGAGAAACGTTTCGTCACCAACTGGTAACTTCTTCAGTTTCAGCTGAGACTGAAGAAGTTACCAGTTGGTGACGAAACGTTTCTCCCACTAAAAAAACCGCTACGTCCAGATGAACAGATTCAACTTTTTGGGGTGTTTATTTACAGATTCTTGTACCTGTGATTTATCAAAGAAACACATTTGTACATGTACTACTGATTCTGCCCTGATGTTCAGTACTCTAACTACCATCAGTCACCTATCATTGCCCATGGAAAATTAAGAAAGTGCTGTAAAACTGTTACAGGAATTCTGAAGCCCCTTCAGTGTTTTTTTTCTGTTTTACAATTTGCAACAAATCTCCTCTAATTTCAATAATCATGTAACTCACGCACAAGCTTGTGAGAGCTCTGTGCCATGAAAATCACTAATTTATCAGCAATTTGTGAGTAATGATGAGTTGTTTGTTAAATCCATGTAAGTAAATCAACTTTGTAAAACTCTGGAACAGCATAAATGTTATCACAGAGTGTTTTTTAAAAAACTGTTTTTCCAAATGCTTGATAAACTATGTTTCTGCAGGTTTCTGTTCATATCCATACCTCTTTCCTGGATAGACCTATTCACCCCATATAGCAAACAGATAAATATGTACTGTGAATTTTTACAACTAAAGCTGCACAAGTCTTATGATAAGAAATTCCATTATAAAAAATAATATTTTTAAGGTGTTTTTAAAACATTTATTTTCACAAAAAACAGAAAGAAAACCCTGAAAGTAACTCCGAAAGCAAAGTGACAGATGGTGGCTAGGCAAAAGGGCATCACTCTCCGTAAGACCAAAGCTATAAAAGCCTCTAAAACCCTGCACAGAAATCAGGCCATTGCCACAAAAACAGATGGATTCTGGCAGAAAGATAAGTAGCATTACCTAACCCATTACACTGCATATGTGATTTGAACGGCAACAAAAGCAGTTTGGAAAGATGTGGAAAACAATTAACTTTAGTAAATGCAAATCTAAATGACATCAAAGCAAGACAAAGCCATAGACTTGACTTCTGAAATATCATACCAAGTCTTGTTAAACAGACACAATCGTATGTCTTAGTAAAGACAGAAACAGGGATACAGTGTATATGTGTGTGTCTTACTTGTGAAAGGTATAGCTGTGAGTGTGTGTTGAGTGTGTGGGGGAGTGAGTATGTATGCCTCCGCCTCACCTATTAACTGTTGTTTCTCTTGTGGTTCTCACCTACTGTACTTCTTTTTCATGAACCTGTTTGTTTGAGGTTTGAAGGTCAAAACATAATTAAGATGTTAAAACTTAAAACAACACATCTGAGCCTCACTTTTTTATTGATCTTTTGTATCTTTCTGTCTATTTCTCATTGTCCAGGAGCATATGGAGTGGTGCTTAAGTGCAGGCATAAGGTAAGACAGCATTTCTGATTTCTCTAGGTCTTACAGTTATTTGTGGGATAAATGCCTGGTTTGCTTTATTGTGATGCAAAGTGTTTGAATGGTGGTATTTTTTCACTGAGAAGAATCAAACAATGATGACGATCCAAACAAATATTCTTCTAAATGGTTTAAGTACTGCATATCTCAGAAAACTACAATGCCAACAATGACCTATTTCATCCCTAATGTTAGCTACCATATTTTAACCCATTGTAAAAGCATACAGTAATGGTGTTTTTGCAGCTTTTTAACATAATTAGGGGAACAGATGCATTGTCAGCACAAAAACAGTTTTCTGGCTGTAACTAAGCAAGACTAACAAGCCTTTCATACAGGACACAACAACAGCTCTTCTGCGTACCTAAACCAAATATTTCCAGTGGCTTCCACCATGCACCGAAGGTTTATTGCTGCACTGTGAACAGTTACAAACTAATGTTCAACTAAAAATTAAAGTTATAGTAATTTAAACTTTGACCGTGGTACACTGATGAATGCCCATGTGGCCTGGAGAAATGAAGCATCTAGCAGACACAGAAGTTAAAATGGATGATAAGTTGATATTGTGTCCCTGAATTCCCACACAAGTTTTCCTTTGCATCGAGACCTCTGGAGGAAATCCTTTACTTGGAAACAAGTTTCCATCCAAGTCAATATACTATATGGAGTTAAGTGCTGAGCCACCTACACATTTCACCTACGGTAGCTGCTTGGCCATGGAAACCCATGCCATGAAGCTCCTGGCTCACAGTTTTTGTGCTGATGTTGATGCCAGAGGAGGTTTGGAGCTCTGCAGTTATTGAGTCACCAGAGCACTGGCAACTTTTACACACTATGTGCTTCAGCACTTGGTGAACCTCTGTAACTTTACATGGTCTGACATTTTGTGGCTGAGTTGCTGCTGTTCCTAAAATCTTCTACTTTGCAATGTTACTACTTACAGTTGAGTGGAATGTCTAGGAGGGAAGAAATTTCATGAATTGACTTGACCACTAACAGTGACCTATTACAGTACTACGCTAAATTTCAGTGAGCTCTTTAGAACGACCCAATCTTTCACGAATGAATTCAGAGATTAGGAGGTGTGCCCCAGTTAATTTTTTTTTATCATATAGTGTATACCAGGTCTGTGTTTTAACAACCAGGTTCTGTAGCTTATTGTAGGAGACAAGCTGAATAAGCACAGCTTAGACTTACAGTTCTAATTAACATAATAATAAGGAAAATATCTACTGTTTCGTATAGAATATTTATTGATGCATTGCCTCATTGTTGAAGATTCTGCTCCCTATAACAATGCACAAAAAACGACCAGCGAGCAATTATAATGCAAAACAAAATAAAGTTCAGTTTGCTTTCCTAACACACTTACAGTTGGTCCATTTGTTTTGCAGACAATGTGCGTGGTCACAAATTTTGAGCTATAGACCACTGTGCTCATTGGAAGATGGCAAAATTTACCTCATGCACACCAACATTTACAGCCTCACCAAAGCACATCTCAAAGCCGTGAGGCTATTTATGCCAACATACTTATACTTACAATGCCAAGCAAGTGAAGTTTTCACAATGTTCACCATCTAGTTTATCATGCTAGTTATTATCATTTGCCAATTATCATAAAACACAAAATAAAGCTGAGCCAATGTTAATATTGCATTTATGTGCTAAAAATAGTGGACAAAGTGATTTATTTACCAGATGATGGGAAAGATGAATAGACAGGGAATCCCTTCAGAATGAAAGAAGGATTTCAACATCCTTAAAGGCAGATTAGAAACTTTAATGTCACCACTTGCACATGTGCACACTCATATGAATCACTCACTTGGTGCTTACTCACTGTGTCACGCTGTAAGCACGAGTCTGAATATTCTCTGACAAACATTGTTGGATCACGGTGGATTCTAGAGGTGGCTCTTTAAAAAAATATTTAAATGTATGGCATTAATGTACTTTGTATGCATGAATGAAAGGCCTGCAGGTTTGACTGATCTAGCCGCATCTTACTTAATATAAATGTGTGGTTTCTAGATTACCTTTAGCTGTTATGTGGTCCTATTACTTGTCTCTCTGCAGTCTGTTTATAAGGCAAATGAATGTTCTCAACATGTGAGAACATTGCAAATCAAAGTTACTAAATTATATTTTTAATCTTTTTGACTTGTAATGATTACGAATGGTCAAACCAAGCTCAAAGGCCTTTTTTACACTGTTGAAATTTTGGATTTCAATCCAAATTTATTGGAAACAAAATTGCTCTGTAAAACACCAGTGCACAGGCAACCAAAGACTGCCTGCAGCAGAATTACAGATTTTCACAGTGTGACTTCTAATAAGGCTCACATGTACACACCAACCAGTCAAAATGAAAATGAGGTAGAATACAAGGGGCCAGTTTTGTAATATTTTACTAAATTTTAGGAATAAAATACATTTCTTCTTAGCCAGGTAAAAACTCCTTTCTCCTACCCCCATCATATGTTTAGAGCTCAACTGTATGGACTATCTGGACTAAACTGAAGAGTTGTGCAGTTGGATAATGTATGCCAGCTCTGATATGGTTTTATTATTATTATTATTATTATTATTATTATTATTATTATTATTATTATTATTATTAATAACACCACAATTCACCACCCGTTCATTGAGTATATGACACGCCTCAGAAGGATATTGTCTTATGTAGATTTTATTGGACTCATCCAACGTAATGTGACATTAGGTAAACTTGCTTGATGATTATTGCTACACAGTCTAAAGTTGTCTACATAACAAGTAGTCAGCTAACAGGGTTAGATTAACCAATTTATAATGCAATTCTGGCCATTTTTGCAAAGTAACATGTAACTATAGCTGGCAAATCAATGTAGAGTTTTGGTCAGAGGTTTACATACACTCATCATGGCCATGAATGCCATAGTAATTTGGGGGTTTTAATGATTTCTTTAACTGTTGCTGTTTTTACAGCATACATATTTAATGACTTAAAAAACAATTTGGATTACAGGCTCAAATACATACATACACTCACTTAAATCTTTTAATAAGTGGTGCTGAAAGTTCTACAGTGTCTTTTAACTTGACAAGGCCAAGGACTATTAACTTCTCATTAGTGATCATGACTGACTAGAACTGGTAGTTTCTCTTTGCCAGCATAAAAAGAATTTTTAAACAGCACTCACTGAATTGACTAATACTCAGAACAATGGGAAAGTCCAAAGTACTCAGTGAAGATCTAAGAAGGAGAATTGTAGCTTTACACGAGTTGGGAAGGTCTCTTGGAGCCATTTCTAAACAACTGCAGATTCCAAGATCATCAGTTCAAACAATTGTACGTAAGTACAAGTTATTCAGATGTGTCACCACTTTGCCACTGGAAGAAGATCCAAACTGTCACCCTCAGATGAGAGGAAATTGGTTAGTATGGAACAACCAGGAACCACCAAGGCTCAAGCCTGCCATGAAACGGAAACTTTTGGAACACCGGTGTCACTGTCCACAGTGAAGCAAGTTTTATATCGCCATGGACTGAGAGGATGCCAACCAAGAAATAAACCCCTGTTCCAAAATCAACATCTTCAAGCTCAACTGAAATGTGTACCCGCCCATATGGAAAAGCTAAATGTCTTCTGGGGAAAAGTTTAATGGTGGGACGAGACAAACATTGAGCTATTTGGCCACAATGACAAGAGGTATGTTTGGAGGAGTAAAGGTGAAGCCTTTAAATGTGAGAACACTGTACCAACTGTCAAACATGGTGGTGGTAGCATCATGCTCTAGGGCTATTTTGTTGCCAGTGGTACTGGTACATTGCACAAAGTAGATGGAATAATGAAGAAGGAGGACTTCCTCCAAATTCTTCAACTTCCCCTCAAACCAACAGCTACATGGTTGAAACTTGGACACAATTGGGTGTTCCAACAAGACAATGATCCCAAACCCACATCAAAACTAGTATTGGAATGGATAAAGCAGGCTAACATTAAGCTTCTGGAATGGCCTTCCCAAAGCTCCAACCTCAACCATATTGTAAATTTGTTGACTTCACTTAAGGCTAGGTCTTTGCCAGGAAACCAACCAATGAATGCTACCAATTCTGCCAAGAAGAGTGGTCAAATATCCAGCCAGAATTAACCAGGAGCTTGTTGATGGCTACCAAAAGCTTCTGGTCAAGGTGCAACTTGCTAAGGGACATTTAACCAAATATTAGTGGGGGTGTATGTATATATTTGAGCCTGTATATATATTTTTGACACTGTGTGGATTAGAAAAAAATCCAAAATAAATTCAAAGTTGCACACCCAATTCCTGTTTTATAAAGTCATTAAAGATGTATGCTATACAATCATTCCACCCTGAAAAAAGAACAGTTAAAAGAAATCTTTAAAAGCCAAAACTTACCATGACATTCATGCCCACTATGAGTGTGTGACTATAACTGTAGTTGACAAAAAGCACAATATCCATCCATCCATCCATTTTCTTCCGCTTATCCGGGGCCGGGTCGCGGGGGCAGCAGCCCAAGCAGAGAAACCCAGACCTCCCTCACCCCAGCCACCTCCTCTAGCTTATCCGGGGGAACACCGAGGCGTTCCCAGGCCAGCCGAGAGATATAATCTCTCCAGCGTGTCCTGGGCCTGCCCCGGGGCCTCCTCCCGGTGGGACATGCCCGGAAAACCTCCCCCAGAAGGCGTCCAGGAGGCATCCTCATCAGATGCCCGAACCATCTCAACTGGCTCCTTTCGATGTGGAGGAGTAGCGGCTCTACTCTGAGCCCCTCCCGGATGGCTGAGCTCCTCACCCTATCTCTAAGGGAGAGGCCAGCCACCCTTCGGAGAAAGCTCATTTCTGCCGCTTGTATCCGCGATCTCGTTCTTTCGGTCACTACCCAGAGCTCGTGACCATAGGTGAGGGTAGGGACGTAGATCGACCGGTAAATC
>VUQS01070882.1:0-19308 GCA_015108495.1 Heterochromis multidens
GTGCTCTCTTGCCGTTGTATTTTGATCTCAGCTACTTCCGGTTCAGGCTCTGCTTATGAACCCGGAGACCCCCACCCAGCCGAGAGCGGAGAACAAAGACTCCCTGTCGAAGGAGCCGTCCTCCCCTCCCGGCTGACCTTCAGTCCCCAGGTGCACACTGCACCGCCATTGTACTAAATCATTTTCTCATCATTTCTATGTTATAAAAAACACACTCCTATCTCTGTTACAAAGCAGGCTTCATTCACCTTTGTTTAGTATATAAAAAGTTTAACTCAACATGTGTCTAATGTATAAAAGTTTGATTGACCTTTGGTTAGAGTATAAAAGTTTAATCAATATATATCAGTGTATAAAAGTTAGATTAACATTTGATTAGTGTGTGAGAATAATCAAAACCTTGTGTATCTTTAACAGTATATACACCATCTAGTCAATGTCCTTTATCCACCATCCATCCATTTCATTTTCTACCGACCTTAACTGATTGATTGATTATTGACCATGCATAACTATATTTCCATCAATCACAGATGGAAAGCGATCATAAAAAAAAAAAATCAACAGATATCCATCCATCTATATATCATTCTTTCCATTCATCAGTGGACAGACATATACATGTCTAGTTATCACAGGTTTATCCACCTATCATATATAGATAGAAGTGTTTTGAATTGTGTTACAATTACACATTAACTAAGTGTTCATTTGAAGCAGAACCATGCAAGTTCCGATAACCTTTCTAAAAGTAGTGATATGTAGCTGTAACATAGGTGTTTATGTGTTTGCTGCACATAAACTGTGTGCTGAGTGTGATTACAGTATCTGTGGTAAGGTGACAAGAACCACCGGACCACCTTTAGTGTAGCCAGCCACCCTATTCACTAGCCACAGCCCAATTATTATTCAGTTTTTTGTTGTTTTATTTTTGTGCTTTAAATTTTCTTCTCTACAAATATAGAGTTGATATTAAAAAACTGGTGTGTGAAAAAACATTTAATGTTAGGATATCCCAGTTTTTACCCCGTAGTTTTAATCCCCATTCTGTTTTTCATATGAACCCAAGATCCAGCTTACTTTGGTTGAATTACTTCAGTAAGTCACTTTGAATCACATATTCCTTCAATCAGGGAACAGTGCAAACACTCCTGAACTCCTGTTATACCATTTCCCAGTCTTACATATTTTTGTAGTTCCTCAGGTGGCGTAGTTTGTCTTCTTACTCACACACTGAATAAACAGCCTACCTTCTGCCACACAAACAGCTAAGTGAAAATGACAAATCATCCCTGCACCAAAGACATGTGGTGTTCTTACAGTAAATGAATTGCAGACTCTCTCTGTGCTTCCATCTGTCTCTGTGTCCCTGTCAGAGATTTATGACTCTGTCTCACCACAGGGCTGCTACTGTACCCAAAGCTGCTCAGTAATCACATCATGGTGCACAAAAGCAAAACATTTGCTCGTGTATGTGGTGTTTATGTATATGTATCAAATGGCAACCCCTGGGGCTGAAAGATGCAGTTCCTCAAATGGCCACTTGAGGCTGACTCCATATGTGAGTCAATCTGCATTGATACCCATGTAAAATGCCTAACTTTACAGAACAAATAACCATGTTTAGTTTTGATGTCTACTGTTTATTTTTCACTTTATTTTTGCTAGGAAAATGGGGAATGTAAGGCAAAAACAGAATTTTTACAATTCTAACAAGCTTGAAGTAGTCTTCAGGAATAGTTCTCCAGGCTTCTTACCGGACATTCAACTAGAAAAATGGGAACAAATGATGTGTTTTTGCTGCTAGCAGCAAAGTGCCTAAAGATACGATTTAAGATTGGTTCTTTGCTAAGTTGTTTGCTATGTGCAGTCACACCACTGGTCTCTCTCTTGAGTTAGGTGCCTTTTTTATGGTTGAATGCTTCATAGGTCAGTGTTAAGTGGCTTAACACTGGCCACTTCAAAATTACAAGAAAGTCTGGCTTCTTGGAAGTAAAATATGAAGAAATGAGGGTTGGGCTTGAGACTTTTGCACAGTATTGTAGATGTCATGGGAGCGCCGTTCATCTTTATTATGCAGTCTATGATATGTATGCACGCACGCATATGATACCTGTTAATACATTTTTCATCCATCTATCTTGTTAGAATTTTATTTTATTTTTTGTATAAAATATAATTTGGCCTTAATTGTGTTTAATTGAGCACATGATCAGCAATTATCTGTGTTTTTAGAAGCTTTCAGAAATACAGTTTATGTCTGATACTGCAGTGAATATAATGGAGTGAGGATTTTTGCTTTACTGTGTTTTTGCTCACTTTTCCATAAAGTCCCAGGGCACCTGAAGCACAGACTGTATAATAATGTTTTTTAGCCATCCCAAAGATCATGCTGACTAGCAAAGGTGATATAGGAAGTATTGGCCTGTAGCCTTCAGGTAAAGCTTTAGAGGTGCCAGTAGGTTTTGATACCCTGCCATCCAACCACCACTACTACCCAGCACTACATAATAATCTGTTCTTATTGTGAGGATTTAATTTATTCTACTATTCCACTGATGACATAATATATTGCACCCCATCTCTTGAATGAGTACTATGTTCAAGTCTTGGCAAATTTTTTGAAGGTTTTGAGCATACTACCTGTCAAAATGAGTAATCTAAAACCATCAACAAACATCCTTACATCACAAAGTACACAAGATAACCCCTTGCAACAAACTGCATGTGTATATGTTGCACTGTTTTTCCACAGGTTATATTTTCATGTCTCAAAGTTCCCTTGACATCAGAGTGAAAGCTAACCTGGAAATATCGATCCTCAAGTTCAGCTTTATCTCTGGACATGGACAAATGTTGTTGGGGCACAATCTGTTTGCAGAGGACTGAACACAAGATGACTGTACCTCCTTTACTCAGACAATAGCAGAGGCCCCTATAAGTGAGCAAACATGCTGCTGAGAGGGTAAAAGCAGATGACGGTTCTTTAAAACAGAATCAACCACATATTAGCTTCGGTTTGCATGAGCACAGCAACTCAGCGGTTTACTTAAACATTTCCATTTTAAAAGTAAAACAAGTTGTACTTATGAATTAACACATTTGCATTTTAATGAGCTACCTCACAACTGTGACTCATAAGACAATTATGAAAGAACACAGGCCATCTATCAAACTTGATTTCTCATGTGGCCCAATGACACATGTGTGGTGCATATAAAGCACTTGAGTGAGTTTGTGCAATATATATTTATAGAGGTGCTGCACACTCACACGTTCCCTGAGCTGTAAACTAATTGATATTGCTGTGTAATGAACCGCATCGATGCTGCTGCTAAAAGAGGAGGGCTCATTATATTCAGTAAGCAGGATGCCATTTCAAAAATGTTTGCTTGTGACCTATAAATTGGTATATTGTAGAACTGTGTCTGTTTCCCAGTAATAAGTTAAATAACAAACATACTGTATTGGAGGATATTGCATGTTGCATCTTTGTGAGTAGGTGAGCTGGGTCACATAAAGGGACCTCTTTTAATGCCATTAGCAACTAGAAATTAAAAATGGTTTCCAAAAATGGCTTTCCTTTGAATACATTTACCAAAAAAGTTGTGACAAAGGCACACATCACGCATCACAATGGTGCGGTGGTTAGCACTGTTGCCTCACAGCAAGAAGGTCCCGGGTTCGAATTCACCATGTGGCCGGGGCCTGGGTCTCTGTGTGGAGTTTGCATGTTCTCCCTGTAAATTCACCATAGGAGTGAATGTGAGCATGAATGGTCTGTCTCTCTGTGCCAGCTCTGCAACAGATTGCCAATCTGTCCAGGTTGTACCCCACCTCTCACCCTATGACAGCTGGGATAGGCTCCACCCACCCCACAACCTTGAATTGGAAAAGCAGAAGAAAATGGATGAATGGAACAGTTTAATGGTGTGCTCAGGTCAGACCAAACATAATCAAAGTTTTGCCTAATGTTCCTCAGTAATGTTTTTGCACACCACAAGCATTTGCACCTCTCAGCCAAATTACAAACGAGCCTTTCCCAGATGTCATAGGGTGAATGTGAGAGGCAGGGTACACATCACCAATTAACCTAACCACATACATGTCTTTGGACTGTGGAAGGAAGCTGGAGTATCCATAGAGAACGCATGTAGAAACAGGAAGAACATGCAAACTGCACACAGAAAGGCCCCGGCCTGGATTCGACCCAGGTCCTCTTGCTTTGAGGCAACAGTGCTAACCACTGTACCACCATACCGCCCTCTTTATTTTGTTCTGTCTCTATATGAAAGCAAAATAGACTAACCTTGCCCACAAATAACCATAATAATCTTGCTTGTGATTGTCAGTAGCATGACAGACTATTACAACACAGCATTGAGATGATCTTGTTAATTCATAAAAAACAATGTCAATTTTTCCTCAAGTGAATTCAGTTCAATTTTATTTATATAGCACCAAATCACAACAACAGTCGCCTCAAGGTGCTTTATATCGTAAGGTAAAGACCCTACAATAATATAGAGAAAACCCCAACTATCAGACGATCCCCTATGAGCAAGCACTTGGCGACAGTGGGAAGGAAAAACTGCCTTTTAACAGGAAGAAATCTCCGGCAGAACCAGGCTCAGGAAGGGGCAGCCATCTGCCGGGACCGGTTGGGGGTGAGGGAAGGGAGACAGGACACAAACACACTGGAAGAGAGCCAGAGATTAATAATAACTCATGATTAAATGCAGAGTGGTGTATAAACACATGGTGAGTGAAAAGAGGTGAGAGAAGGTGGAACACTCAGTGCATCATGGGAAGCCCCCAGCAGCCTAGGCCTATTGCAGCGTAACTAAGGGAGGATTCAGGGTCTTCTGATCCAGCCCTAACTATAAGCTTTATCAAAAAGGAAAGTTTTAAGATGGGAGCTGATTATTCAAGATTTTGTATGTGAATGCATTTAGCATTAATGTAGTCCATAACGCCTCAGTGAGATTTAGACTAATCAGTATCAATCACCTTCCTGTATGACTGCAAAAAAGACCTGTAAGCTCTGCAGGTCACTTAATGCCATAGTGACAAACACATACACACACATAAACACACAGATATGCAGACAACAAGCACCCACTCCATAAATAAAGAAGCTAGCTTGTTGCTGCTTTTGATGATGAAAGATCAGTATTACCCTGAGCCTCTCTCAGTGGGTCTTCAGATGAGTTTGACATAGCCGGACCCCACAGGAAGTCAGAACAGACTCAGACCCTGGGGGGCCACATCAGAAACAACACTGATGAAATCATAAGCTAGAATGAAGCACACCAGTGGGACTGCTCAGTGGGGTGTCAAGGAGGACTGCACATGGAGAGGTAGAGAAGATGGAAAGGAGGAAAGACAATTCAGAGATAAGAGGGAGGGACTGGTCAAAAGAAACTGAAGGCAAAAGGGAGTCAACCTTGTGAAATATCTTGTGAGTCAGCTGAATTCTCGTAAGATACGAAGACCAAGAAAAAAATCCATCAAGCTTCAGGTTATGCGCTTGTAGGGGAACTACAGTCATTTTGGTCCAATCATTGTCCCATGGAGGCCAAATAAGATTGCAGCTGCAGGTAGGTTTTACGTATTACAATAGATAGATGGTTCTGTCTCTAGACTGTATATAAATGGTGGATGTAGCTTCCAGGTTAAGCCTGCATTCTTTCTAACTGCCAGCCTAGGGCAGCTTCTCTGGCTGCAGAAAGAAGTTTGATTGTATAGATGTCTATAGGAAAACTGCCTGTGAGGAATGACCATCAAGCGGCTAGGCTACAACCACTGCAGCAAGAGACAGGATTTGTTGCAGACCAAATTTTGCTATTTTTTATTTATCATGCACTTCATTTATAGAGCACAGCATGGCAGGGGTATATAGCACTAGTAACCTTGACCAGCAGCAACTGCTAACTGAGCTGAGACAGCCCTTTATACCCTGTTGCTTATGAGCCACAACTTGATCATAACATACTAGGGGTATTCTATATTTCCAACATGCAGTTATAAAGTATAATAAAAACTGTCACCAACACCACACACAGATACTGCATTTCCATTAAAACAATATAACCCTAAAAACTCCAGTAAACACCTAAAAATCCACAAGCAACTCTACAGCCCTGTTTCATCCCTGGTCTCTCCTGGAACTTTAAAAAAAAGTGTTCAGACCCCCAGGGACACATTTGTCCGAACACCCTGGAGAGGACAGGAAAAAACAGTTGAGTGCTACACCATAGTCCACTGAAATCAACACTCAACCATAACAGACTGCAAAAATACATTTACCCACACTTTTTAATCACACGGGAATCAATTATAAAAAAAAAATCCATTACAAACAATTAACTACAAAAATACGACTTACATAAGTACAGTTTGCTCATACACAACATGTGTGGTTGCCTGCACATGCCTCCCAGAATTCATTTTGTGGTCAAACTTCAGTACATTATGCGTTAAATTATTGCGAATAATATAATTATGTATCGACTTCCTTGTACGGACGCCGGCCAAATGGGAGTCTATAGACAGAACAAGAGTTTTTCAGTCACGGGGGTCTGAGGCTGAGTTTCAATTGGAGCTTGGTATTCACCCCTCGGGGTGCAATTTTGTTATATGAGAAGTGGAGTTGACTAACTGGATGTGGGGTGAGCAATGCCTTCTTTTGCTTTCCATGTCTGCTGTTTCAAAGTCCTGGTACCGAAACGTTGTCCACCACCACGGGTGTACAGGACTCACACTGTACACCTGTAAGTTTTGCATTTTTTTTCCTGACCTGTAAGATGCTTTACATTGTTTGACCCATCTGACCCAATTGCACTCCCCCCACTCCCAAGTTTTTATGACCAGCCACCACTGGTGCTAACTAAAGTGCAAATGTGTGTAGAAAAGTGTCCATTATTACCTAAATTAAAATACAACTTACTCTGAACTAGTATAGAAACACCTTTTCATTACGCTACCCTTTCAGTAAACACTTTCCTGATGCGTTTATGGTTTCTGTCGCTAGTTTTAAACAATAGTTAACTTAACATGAGGTCTATCTTGTAAATTATGATGCCCATTTGAGTCAAGGGTGGACCTACCTTGTGATTGGCAAGTTGCTACCATATGAGTGTGTAGGGTTCCCCTTGTTTGACAGTTGTTTCTCATGTCCAGTTTCAAAGCACCAGCAACAGCCGAAATGGTCAACACGAGTCTTCACAATGGGACCTCACAATCAAATGGGTGAAATCACAGTGACAATGTCCTTCTTTTATACACTGATTGGCATAACATTATGACCACTGACAAGTGAAATGAATAACACTGATTAGCTCTTCATCATGGCACCTGTTAGTGGGTGGGATATATTAGGGAGCAAGTGAACATTTTGTCCTCAAAGTTGATGTGTTGGAAACAGGAAAAATGGGCAAGCATAAGGATTTGAGCGAGTTTGACAAGAGCCAAACTGTGATGGCTAGACGACTGGGTCAGATCATCTCCAAAACTGCACCTCTTGTCGGGTGTTCCCGGTCTGCAGTGGTCAGTATTTATCAAAAGTGGTCCAAAGAAGGAACAGTGGTGAACCAGTGACAGAGTCATGGGAGGCCAAAGCTCACTAATGCACGTGGGGAGCGAAGGCTGGCCCATGTGGTTCGATCCAACAGATGAGATACTGTAGCTCAAACTGCTGAAAAAGTTAATGCTGGTTCTGATAGAAAGGTGTCAGAATACACAGTGCATTGCAGTTTGTTGCGTATGGGGCTGCATAGCTGCAGACCCCCTGTCCACCACCAAAAGTGGCAACAATGGGCATGTCAGCATCAGAACTGGACCACAGAGCAATGGAAGAAGGTGGTCTGGTCTGATGAATCATGTTTTCTTTTACATCACATGGATGGCCAGGTGCGTGTGCATCGGTTACCTAGGGAACACCTGGCAACAGGATGCACTATGGGAAGAAGGCAAACCAAGTGAGGCAGTGTGAGGCTTTAGGCAATGTTCTGCTGGGAAACCTTGGGTCGTGCCATCCATGTGGATTTTACTTTGACACATACCACCTACTTAAGCGTTGCTGCAGACCATGTACACCCTTTCATGGAAACTGAATTCCCTGATCGCTGTGGCCTCTTTCAGCAGGATAATGCGCCCTGCTGCAAAGCAAAAATGGTTCAGGAATGGTTTGAGGAGCACAACAACGAGTTTGAGGTGTTGACTTGCCCTGCAGACCCCCCAGATCTCAATCCAATCAAGCATCTGTGGGATGTGCTGTACAAGGGGTCTAGTGGAGTCCATGCCTCGACGGGTCAGGGCTGTTTGGGCAGCAAAAGGGGGACCAACACAATATTAGGCAGCTGGTCATAATGTTATGTCTGATTGGTGTTTACCGTCTATAGTTCTGTGCGACAAACCATGAGGGTTGAGGCAAGTAAAAGTAGTAGTTTTTTAAAAGTAAAAAACTACTGGTCAGCCTATTGTTTTTTTTTATCACCTCTAAGTCATCACCTTTTATTGTTTTAGCTTCTTTAATACTAGACAGCAACTTTCACATACATTCCATTGTAGGCAAAATGTGTTTGTCATTAGCTGAAGCATAAACACACTTTAACAAAACCTTTATTCTCTCTTCTCTGTCTGCTCCTTGATCTGATTTTTATGCAGGTGTGTGACATGGGTGAAGGCTGGATCCTTATATTTGACAGAAGTGCTCAAAATGTGCGGTCTGGTTTCCTTCCATTTATTTAATCCTAGTTTGGACTGAACGTTTTCTTTTCAGAAAAGAAATATATGCTAATCATCTTTTTTATTAGTGTTGCTTTAATTGTTGCGTGTTAAATGAGCAAGCAAGCCTTGTGTGTCAAGACCTACATAGAATTTAGGAACATCTTAAATTTGTAATGCATGGTGCAGACAGCCGTACCTGCTAAGAATTTGCTCCCTAGCTGCGATCGCTCAGCTCTCTTTTACGTGTGTGCATAATTACAGGAGATATAAAGCTGACGCACAGAAGTGGTTGTCAGAAAGCGTAGAGATTGCCTTAAAGCCTTAAGTGCCTCTTGAGAGAGAAACCCACTACTGGCCTTATGAATCACACAATTCAAAACTAAAAAAAGAGTGACTCATAATAACAAACTCTTCCAGTTGCTGCCTGCATGCAAAAGCACAACAGTGCAAAAAGGATGGGGTGAACGATGGAGAGTGATAACAGCAGTTTGTCTACGTCACTGATGAAAGAGTAACTAGACCCTTGGGGCGGTGAAGATAAATAAAGGAACAGGAGCGTGGATAATATCATCCACATATCCCTGCTTACTTGTGGCTTTCCCGCCTGTTATGCTTTGCCGGGCAGTGATGTCACTCAGGCTGCAGAGAGGCTTGCTGGTGCTGCCCCTCACTGACCCACACAAACAGCACATGTAACTCCACCCACACTGCTGAGGTTTAATTATTAAACAGGCAGAATATATATATTCATACACACACAACACAAGATTCAACATTGTCAAAGTTGGTCAATAATTTAAGGTAACCTGTCAGTGCAGTGACTGCCTTCCACATACACCAGCTAGGTGACTCTTATTCTCTGCTAGATTCATAGCTTTCTTCTTTTCTTTCATCTTGGTTTCACCACCATCCACTTACATGGGCATGGATTTTCTCTAATCCACACAGGGTCAAAAGTATACATACAATTCAATTCAATTTTATTTATATAGCGCAAACAGTCACCTCAAGGCGCTTTATATTGTACTGGTACATTGCACAAAGAAAAAAACGGTTTTGGAATGGATAAAGCAGGCTAACATTAAGCATGATCTTCCTAAAGCCCTGACCTCAACCCTAATTTTTGTGCTCTACACTTAAAAGCCGGGTCCATACCAGGAAACCAATTAATTTAAATGAACTCCACCAATTCTGCCAAGAAGAGTGGTCAAAAGTGGTCATATCCAGCCAGAATTATGCCAGAAGCTTGTTGATGGCTACCAAAAGTGTCTGATCAAGATGGAACTTGCTAAGGGACAATTAACGAAATATTAGTGGGGGTGTATGTATATATTTGAGCCTATATATATACTTTTGACCCTGTGTGGATTAGAGAAAATAAAAAATAAATTCAAATTTGTGCACCCAGTTCTTGTTTTTTAAAGTCATTAAAGATGTATGCTGTACAATCATTCCACCCTGGAAAAAGAACAGTTGAAAAAAAATCATTAAAAGCCAAACATTACCATGACATTCATGCCCATGATGAGTGTGTGTAAACTTCTGAACTTCACAACTATGCTTGGCTGTTCAAAATATTCAGAAAAAGAAATTAGGGGAAAAGGTTGGTAGATTCTGGAAGAATTTCACAGGGTTAAACTCCACACTTGCATACTCTTCCAAAATATAAAATGGGAGGGGGGGGAAAGAAAAACTGGGACGAGGAGCCTATTTTAGATCCATATATAACCTCTGCCTCACTTTTGGTGTCACACTAAGCCCTGCACCAGCTTTCAACCCCGGTTCAGTCCCCTCAGAGCTGTAGTCATTTGCTATAAATAGGCATACATGCAGCAACACACACCACAGCAACCATATTGACTGGCTACTTTTATTTTTAAGCTAAAAAGCTTCAGCTGTGATGAGGTCTCACCTGCAGGCTCGTTCATGCCGTGAACACTGTAAGAAGGCAGTCATACTGTGCTGTATTGGATTAGAAAATGCTTAGCACATCACAGTAAAAATACTGCACACTTCCACGGGAGGCCAAGGGCATTCTCACTGCAACCAAAGGAGGCTTTTAAATCACAGATGTAGGAGCACACCATGCTCCTGTGCTTTATGTCCGCAACACATCAGTCAGGTGAATAGTTTAGAGCATTGCGTCCTTAGCGGCATTCACAAAATATACAGTATATAAAACACTGAAATCTTTTAAGACTGTTTTTTATTCAGTCATTTCTGAGGAATTTCATTCAAGGTCATGCGCTCTGCCTATATTAAAGGTTTTTATTGCTTGATGCCTCGATTAAAAAGCTTCTCCTGATGGCATGGTGATTTGACTTCGTGATGCTCAGCACAAGCAGCACAGCGTCCCCTATGAACCTGAATCTCAGAGAAAAACGGTGTGAGGGCTTCAGAAAAGATGTAGGACTGACTGCGTGTGTGCAGCTCTGTACCAGTATGTTTTAGAAGAGCATGTGTATCAGGTTGGTGTTACTGAGAGAAATTCTGTGACACAAAGCAAAATGAAAGCTTTTACATTTCTGGCAGCTGTGTAAAAAGACCAGAAGTGATTCATGATGAATTAGCAGCCTACAAAAGACCCGTGCCAAAAAACACTAATGTGGCTGCTCCGAAAATTGGCTTTATGATAAAAAAAATAGTATTCACAGATAGTATCAAGATTTTGATATGGAGGACTGAGG
Source organism: Heterochromis multidens (assembly GCA_015108495.1). Lineage (NCBI taxonomy): Eukaryota > Metazoa > Chordata > Actinopteri > Cichliformes > Cichlidae > Heterochromis > Heterochromis multidens. The sequence goes on from VUQS01070882.1 coordinate 11,418, forward strand.
AAAAAAACACACATGCTGCACATGTTCATGCACAACATACACACTTCTCTTCTTGTTTACAAACTAGCAGTAGCAGATGCAGCTGAGCCTCTCCACTCTCCTCTCTTTGTTGACGCCCTCCCCCTCCCTTTGCCTCCTCTGTTTTCTTGACTTCTCACTTCCTGACTTTGTTTTCATCCAGCTTCCTCCACCACCACTAGCAGAGAATGGCTCTAATCTTTACACGTCTCCTAAATGAATCAACATACAGCTCCATCATTACGTTGACATGCAGCAGCCATCATGTGAACACCAACTCATGAAAGCTGTCGTGAGGGTGCAACAAGAAAATGTATTCCAAAGCAGTGACATTGCCCATGTTGCCCTCTTTTCTTATTATGAAGTTATTCTCTTGAATTCATAATGTGATCACGCTATAGCTGAGACAAGCACATGCAGTGTTTTCTATCACAGAGAATAAGAAAATGAGAGTTTCATCAAAACGGAAAAAGGAACACAAAAAAGGACCTTCTAGCTTTTAGTGAAGAACAGATCTTCTGGGATCACCGGGTAAAATTTCAGGGTAGGTATACAGAAATTTATACATGACTTCATATACAAAAACACTTTCATTAAAATTTGTGAAGTATTAGAAAGGTACACTGTAAAAAAAAAATCCATAAAAATACAGCACAATGTACAGTTTAAAAATGAAGGAATTATCTATATAATCTTTTACAGATATTCTTCCTGTATTTTTAACCACACATTGATTTTTACCATTTACTATTTATGTAAACTTCTATTTAACAACAACAAACAAAATGTGTAATATACTGACAGAAATGTTTTTTTACAGTGTAAATAAATGAAGTTATTTCAGTCATCATGATTCATGAGTTGTTAATAATATTCATGAGTTCTCTGTCAGGTCTGCAGGGCTGCAGACATGAGCATGAAATCCTGAAGAGGTTATTCTTAGTTAATCATTATAACAACAAATACAGACATACACATTCTCTGCCATCACTGCTCAGTTGTTTAGCTCCCCGTGAACTGCAGACTTGACAATAAAGACACTAATTAATAAGAATCGTGATTAATATGCCATAGTTGTTTCATTATTCAATGTGCAGTTTGTAGGAATTATAAAGAAATGATGAACACTTTTCCATGTATAAATCCCCACAGATATCCTTACTGCAAACAAAGCACATCAAAAGGTTTAAATTTGACGCAAGGATTGATTTTCGTGAAGCAGAGAAGTCAGATGGAGATGTTACATACCAGTCGATCCCTGTTTTAGCATACCGAGGGGCACTGGGTTCAATTTACTGTAATCTGTGTGTTCTACCTCAGCTACACCCTAAACAATGAGCCGAGTGAGCACAACAACCTACATCTCACTTTCATTCCTGCTAAGTGAAGGAAAATCCCCAAACAGGATTGAAATCCCTTAAGTGCCTCACATTTTTAGCAAAGCTTTTACCTGCAGGCTGTTTCTACACAGCTGCTCGGTCTGAGCATTTCAATTGTTTCTAACAACAATCAAAGTGGTTTGTGTATTTTCATGTTTTGATGAATAAATTGAACATGATATTAAACCATGAGTCTCTCTTACTGCTCTTGATTATCCAGAAATTGTGTACACAGCATTTAGACTTTTTCTCCATCACAAAGTTGGGATCAGTCCCTCTTTCTTAGTATTTCAGCTGTAACGCAGCAGCAGCAGCAGCAGCCTGGCGTGTTACATCCCCAGAATCCCCTGTCTGGGCTGCAACGCACCCTGTGACGTCAGAAACCTCTTTGTATGTGCGTGCAGCCCTCGATGTCAGCCCCCGCATGGCTTAAGAGGAGGAGGGGGTGGAAGAGGGGAGGGAGGAAGGGAAAGACGGAGGTGGGAGGTGGGCTTTATGTTGTGATGTAATTTCATGGAAGTTGTTATGTGGTGATGCTGCATCTTACAGAAGCTGTGAACAGTAAGGCCTCCTACTGGCCGAGTAAGAGAACACTTGAGCTCACAGTTTGTTTGTTTTTTTCTCATTCTGCTAGTTGGTTTGCATCATCATAAAATCACATGCAGGAAGGCTGATGGAAGGTCTCGGCACGGTCTTGCTTAGCTTATTTTTGAGGTGGTGGGTGCTCTGGGCTATCCCATCTGACACAAAGTACAGTCACAGGACACAGAGGCAGACGACCACTCACACTTGTATTCACACCTAATCTGTGTGCCAAACCTGGAGGAGGAAACCCACAAAACCGATGAGAGAACATGCAAAGTGCACAGAAAAGAATGATAACCTTTCCGCTATGGGGCTGCACCATCATGCCTGTCAAAGAAGGTGCCATGTTTTGGAATAGCATTAGTATGATTAATGTTAAACTGATGCATGAGTCTATTTTTAAAATAACCATGCAGCACCATCTGGTGGTAGCAGAGGTCATTTATTTTTGAAGATGATGAGTTTAAATGTGTTAAAAGGTCAAATATAACTTAATAAATCTGACTGTCTGTCATTCTGGCCGTGGGATGACTTCTATTTATTTTTGCAGAGGACAAAAAGGGAACGAAAGGGTGAAAGATTTACATCTGAAGTCTCTGTTTAAATACTAATGTTTAACTGTTGTGAAGAACATAGCAACAGCATGCTACTGTGTTAAAAATTTCAACCCTAGAACAAGCAAAACCTCAAAAACACCTTCGGGTAATATTCATTAATAGGTTGATTTATTTCTGCTAAACTTGCTTCATCAGGACTATGGTCAGACGTGCCTTAAACATGCAGTTTTTTGGGGGTTTTTTAGCAGCTGCCGATTGCCAGTAAAAGCCCACTATTCTGGCTGCAAAAAAAGTTTCCCCATAATTTTATGAGCTTGATTGCTAATATCAAGTATTACTGAATACAAAATCTTGTTCTTTTTGTAGTATACACTCACTTTATTAGGAGGTTGAACCTGGTACCTTTCTAGTACTGGGTTGAACCCCCTTCATTTGCATTCATAACTGCCTTAATTCTTTGTGGCATCGATTCAACAAGGAGCTGAAAAATTCCTCAGAGATTTCGGTCCATATTGACATGAAAGCATCACACAGTTGCTGCAGATCAGTCAGCTGCACATCCATGATATTCCATTTCACCACATCCCAAAGGTGCTCTATTGGATTAAGAGACTGTGGAAGCCATTTAAGTAAGGTGAACCCACTGTCATGTTCAAGAAACCAGTTTGAGATGATTTGAGCTTCGTGATGATTAATTATCCTGCAGGAAGCAGGAATCCAACAGGAAGCATCAAGAAGTCATAAAAGGATTACTTGGTCAACAACAATACTCACTTAGGCGATGACATTGAAAACATGCTCTACTGGTGCAAAGGGCCCAAGAAAATATCCCCCACACCATTACACCACCACCAGCTTGAACCATTGATACAAGACAGGATGGATCCATGTTTTCATGTTGTTTATGCCAAATTCTGACCCTACCATACAGAAATCGAGAATCATCAGACCAGGAAACATATTTCCAATCTTCTATTGTCCAATTTTGGTGATCCCCTGTGAATTGTAGCCTCAGTTTCCTGCTCTTAGCTGACAGGAGTGGCGCCTGGTGTGGTCTTCTGCTGCGGTAGCCCATCTGCTTCAAGGTTCCTATTTTTGTGCATCCAGAGATGCTCTTCTGCATGCTTTGGTTGTAATGAGTGGTTATTTGAGTTACTCTTGCCTTTCTACCAGCTTGAAGGAGTCTGGTTATTCTCCTCTGACTTCTGACATCAAAAAGACATTGTTGCCAAAAGAACCACAGCTCAGTGGATATTTTCTCTTTTTCAGACCATTTTCTGTAAACCCCAGAGATGGTTGTGTGGGAAAATCCCAGTAGATCAGCAGTTTCTGAAATACTCAGACCAGCCCACCTGGCACCAACAACCATGCCATGTTCAAAGTCACTTAAATCACCTTTCTTTCCCATTCTGATGCTCAGTTTGAACTTCAGAAGGTCCTTTTGACTACATGCCTGAATGCACTGAGTTGCTGCCATGTGATTGGTTTATTAGATATTTGTGTTAACTAGCACTTGAACATGTGTACCTAATGACGTAGCTGGTGAGTGCAGAGCCCCTATCACAGTGAAAAATGTGATAAAACAGCGTATGCTTTAGGGCAGGCCAACCTTGTGACTGAAAGTCACTACTCTAATGAGCATACAGTGTCCTTCGGTTTCTCCATCAGATACGCCCCTTGCTCCTCACATCTGGTTTCAAAACATTAACAGTGAAAACGCTCAGCTTCAGGTTTTACAGTGGGACCTCAATAATCAACGGGTCACATCATGGTGGTCTTTTATAAACAGTCTATGACTTTACCATGCCTTCCAGTGGGGAAAAAACACAAACACAAATAACAGGACCTTCTCCATGAAACTGAGTTTAATAGATTGTTAAAAATAAGGCTATGATACTGTTTTAGCAAACATTGACCAGGCAAAACCACTGTTTATGGCACCCAGAGAAATAAATGTGACCCATCTCTGGGTTTTCTTTTCAAGGATGAACATACACTAAACAGACATACACCACACACTTGGGAAATCAAACACACACTGCGTTCAGACTCCTACAAGTACACGTGTACTCTACACACAAAACACGCACACATACACGGGCATCCACCCCACCCAAAACGGTGGCAATAAACCGAGATTTAGCCGATAACATAGCAGTGTTCTCTTAAAAAAAACATGCATAGCTTAGTACATGAATGAAAGATTTTGTCTGCACACTTTGTTCTCATGGTTTGTCAAAAATTCCCAACATAATTACATTAATCCATTTTATTTAATCATTATTAACAATCATGTAAACTCGTTGGACTATTCTGTTCACAATAGCCACCTATGATATTCTGCCCGTGTAGAAAGTTACATTCTGAACCGAGATAGGCTCGATAACAAAGGAAATAAATACTGGAATGGCAAAAACACAATATAAAGTTACTGTTTTGAAATGGACTGAAGACCAGTGCTGGCCCAACTCTTCACGTATAAAAACAAATTACAACATCTTCCTAATGTTGGCGTCCTGCTGTCAGGTTACAGGCAAATCATCAAAATACTCATCGCTTAATCAAAGTGTCTCACAAATGAATACAAAACACACACAATGCCCAAAATAACAACAAAAAATAATGACAACATGTGCCTTATAGGCCTGAAATGTGTTTGTAACAACAAAACAAGGAATGATGAAGCAATCAGGAGAGACTCTCTTTAGTGCTGTCCAATACAAGGCGCCATATAAATGTTATTGTCAGTTCATTTCCCCTTATTCAAGCTTAAATCCTGAATATATGCAAGCACACACCCCAAATATTTGACTCATAAATAAAATAGTTTCACGGTGCTTCTTCGTTCATCCTTTGGTTACTGGGACCATCCTCCTAAAAAATATTGGTACATTTTGTTCCCTTCACACAAACAGCACACAGTAGTTTTCCTCCGAGCGACTAACATCTAACAATTTAAAGTGCCGACGAGCTGAAGCAAACAGGAAGCACTGAGCTGGCGGCACAGGCAGATTTTCTTCACCTAAGGAACAAGGGTTTCTTCATGCAGGCTACTGCTAACCTACAGTAAACTAGTTCTTCTAACCACAGGAAACCTTGAAGTACCCAAAGTGCTTAGACATAATTCATATAACAAAACATCAGCCTGTGGCAACTGGGGGGACATTCAAACTCTCAAACAATGTTCTACCCTACAGCTTTTCCTGCATAAAAGCACATTTAAATATGCAACAGAGTGTTTAATGTGCACCACTTGCTGCAAGCTCTGTCTCTAATACCAAACAAACAATACAGTCAAGTAATCAGCCTGATATCGCAGGTGACAAGAAATTTGATACGTTTTTTTTTATACATTTGACTTGCAGGTTTTTGATGCCCAGGTCTTACAATGTTCAACACAGGAAAAGTGTTGGTGCTGGTTAACATATGTGGTGCTATAAAGTCTGGTTACTATAAAATATATTTCAGTTTAACTCAAAACTGCCTGCTCCTTTTTAAATTACTTCAGCTTCAGATAAGTCATTTTTTAACATTTTACCTTTTTAACATTGTAGAGACAAAGCAACAGACAATTACCTGATCAAACTGCCCATCCCCAACGATGTGCTAAAGTAGCCTTTTCCCTGTGTGCACCAGCTTCTTCAACATGCAGCCCAGCAGAAGGGAACACCTGGACGTATTCTTAAAGTTAACATATACTTCATCTTACCTATTTCAGATTCATAAACAATAAAATGTACAAAACACGGACTAAAAATATTTTTTTTTTGTTTGTTTGTTTTCTTTTGATTTCTTTACAAAGTAGTAAACTACTCAGGCATTAAGAACAAATTAAAAACCTCCAGAATGGCATGCAGGGGTTGGTGGACGCCCCTGGCATAAACACAAGAGTCTATGAAGTTTTTCAATCGTGAGAAGCCGTGACCTGCCAGATGATGAGGTGGCTCCGCTCGTTCTTGGTGGGCGCTGACTGCAGGCTGGCTGTCGTTTCGGATAAACCGTCCAACTCACCAACTTCATCACCTGTGGAGGAAGATGATGAGTAAGGCCTCAGTCACAGTTGACCTAGAGACCAATCAGTGACTATCTGGAAATCACGGTTCACTGTGGATAAATGCGTATTTCCCAACTGGTTGGTGAGTGGTTGCTGGAAGTTAATGCAAAATCAATTGCTTAAACCACATTTATGCAGGCCTAGAAACTGGTCAGTGACCCTGAGGCAACAGTGGTCGCTGGGTAAAAGTATTCCGCAATCAGTTGGCAAGTGGTTACTGAAGGTTGGTGGCAGTCGGTAGTGTGAAATTGGTTGCAAAGAGGTATACGCTGCTGGACTGAAAACTTTCTTACGATTGCTTTGCTCGCTAACAGATCACCGCGGTTGCCAGTAGTTTGGATGGAAGACGCTGACTTGTCCACAAATTATTTGCCGAGTGGTAGTGAAACTGTGAAAAGTGCAACACAAACCACAAACAGTTTGCCTTCAAAGTAAATGTTGCGCCTTTTGAAATCTGTTGGTTTAAGCAGTTCAGCATAACTTTTACTTTGAAGGCGAATGCTGTCCGTTTCCGATTTGCATCACACTTTTTAAAGTTTCACTACAGCTCGGAGAGTAAAATAAGTAAGTAAAAAGTAGTGGTTCTCATCATATCTGGTTGAACAATTAAGTTCTCTTCTTCAGGTCCTCTTCTTGAAGGACTTCTTGAAGAAGTTTTGAAAACTTTATGAGCTTTTCGTATTGCTGCTATGCAGATGACATTCAGTTGTATATCCCTTTTAAGCCCGAGTTGTTTCTAAGCTGCAGATCTTACAGTTAGGTCCATAAATATTTGGACAGAGACAACTTTTTTCTAATTTTGGTTCTGTACATTACCACAATCAATTTTAAATGAAACAACTCAGATGCAGTTGAAGTGCAGACTTTCAGCTTTAATTCAGTGGGTTGAACAAACAGATTGCATAAAAATGTGAGGAACTAAAGCATTTTTTTAACACAATCCCTTCATTTCAGGGGCTCAAAAGTAGTTGGACAAATTAAATAACTGGAAAATGTTCATTTCTAATACTTGGTTGAAAACCCTTTGCTGGCAATGACAGCCTGAAGTCTTGAACTCATGGACATCACCAGATGCTGGGTTTCCTCCTTTTTAATGCTCTGCCAGGGCTTTACTGCAGCGGCTTTCAGTTGCTGTTTGTTTGTGGGCCTTTCTGTCTGAAGTTTAGTCTTCAACAAGTGAAATGCATGCTCAATTGGGTTAAGATCAGGTGACTGACTTGGCCATTCAAGAATATTCCACTTCTTTGCTTTAATAAACTCCTGGGTTGCTTTGGCTGTATGTTATGTTTTGTGCTGGC
>VUQS01070884.1:0-11829 GCA_015108495.1 Heterochromis multidens
TTTGTGCTGTGTGAGCATATTTCAGGTCCTTCTGCACCCACTCAGTCTGGCCTTGTTTTATCCCTTTACAATGTGGGGTTAATGCTTTTTACCTAAAAACTACTTTCTACCAAATATTTTATTAAGCCTAATTAAGTACAATTGCAGTGTATATAAAAAAATTACCCAAAAGCTCAATTTAATTATTTTATTTTTAACAGATTTCACTGCCTTTTAAAAATATGTGTCTTTTTCCTTTTTCAGACTGATTTGTACTGATGTAATTCATAGAAACAGAGCAGCTATTGATTCAACAATTTTATTTTATCATCCTTGATATGCAGCACATTATATTTGTAAAACGTGGTGAAAACAAATGGATTTGTTAGACATTTAGTAATCTTATTTTGATTTTCTTAGATGTGTTTTTCTTTAAGTCTACAGTTTAAACACCAGATGCTTCGGAACATCTGGATTTCATGGACCTCTGGGACTGAGTGTGTGTCTGTCATTCTGGCATTTTTCTAGGCCATGAAATGGAGAAACAACATTGCTGCCCACTTGTTCTGTGTAATAGTTTGGACATATGACACTGATCAAACATCTTTAAGTCCTGTAGTAGTTTTTCTAAGTCCTTGCAGGATCACAGAGGGTCTTAGGATTAGTAGATGCTCTCTTTACAGTTTGTTGCTTCATTGCCCGTTCAGCTTGTGACAGTTTACTTTTGCCACTATATAAATAAAAGCTGGTAAAAAGGAGACCTTTCAAATTCTAATTTGTCTTGACCAGCCACCTATCCCACATGGTGATATGATCCTTAAAATATTACCAAAATGCACTTTTGAAGGTTTTCTCCAGTGAATTATCAGAATACAGATCAAACATCCAGGGTACCAGTACTTGTTTCTTTTCCTCCACATGATAGACATTAAAGTGGTGCAGTTTTTCTATTCAAACTATGATGCATCTATCATGATATTGATGGTCAAATTGGTAACAGAAAAAATCATGAACAAAAAACAGATTTCAGCTTTAGATTGTAACACTTGGAAGTGGGTGTAAAATTGATTTGGTTGCTGTTTTTAACCAAACTTAATTGTGTTTGTATGTGGATATCTTCTGTAATTGTGAAGTTATGAGGGCTCTGAATGCTGTAAAATTAATGACATTAAAAAACTAATTTAATTGCGCCTTGAGGCGACTTTTGTTGTGATTTGGCGCTATATAAATAAAATTGAATTGAATTGAATTCATTCCTGTGTACTTCGTGGGCCTGTAACTTAAAAAAAAAATATGTGTAGTATGAAGGTAAAATTTTGCATGGCTTCATCAAAAAAGCTAAAGTAAAATAATCAGCTGATTATGAGGGGGGTCAGGTGGGACTTTTTTCCGGATTTGAAACTAATGAACACTTTAATCTTTATGGATTTATTACATGGTTACAGTAATTTTAGCTGAAACTTAGTGTGTTATATGTTAAAACTAAAGGCTTGTTGTGGTCATGTGTTCAGCTTCCACAAACTGGTAGTCGGGGTTGAGGAGGTGCCATGGATAAAGTGAGGAGGATCCTGGTGTATGTGTGTAAGGACCGAGTGGCTCCACAGCGAGCTCAGTTTGTTCAGGTCGGTGAAGACACTGTTTCAGACACCGTTTCAGACCCTCACCCTTCTTTAAAGGAGCAGAGGGGACTCTGATGTCATTTTTCTTCTTTTTCGTGTGTCTCAGAGTATAACGGGTCACTTCACTGACAGCGGTGATGATGAGGTGGAGGTGAGCTGCACGCTGGAGAAAAACCAGTTCATTCTTTACAAAGGAGACAGAGGACAAGGGGTCCCTCTGAAGGTCAGACACACTCAATATTTACCCCATGTCTTTGATATTTACCCCTTTATTTTGAATATTTCCTGCTGTAACAGTCCTTTTGTTTCTCTCTCAGAGGCCTGCCTTCTGTCCCATCACACACCTGTCAGTCACAGAAGCAGCTGCGATCCCATTAGATGTTCAACAGCGTGGAGTGGATGTGGGCGTGGCCATAATCCTGCAGACAGCCAATCAGAGAGTGTTGCTGACACGGCGGGCAAAGGAGCTTCGGATATTTCCCAATGTCTGGGTTCCTCCAGGTTCAACAAACACAGATCAGAATTTTTATTTAACACACTCACTCACACACGTGTTTTTTTGCTTTATAATGCTCATGTATTGTTGGTTCTAGGTGGCCATGTGGAGCTAGATGAGACGGTAAATCATTTTCTTTGTCTGTTTCTAACCATGATCTTATGTGTCAATGTGACGACTTCTGCAACAACACAAATGTAGGTTAAATATGGTGTAATTGTGTGAACTTTATTCTTGTAATTGTGTAAAGCTGCTGGATGCAGGTCTGAGGGAGCTACACGAGGAAACGGGACTCAAACTGGAACCAGAGCAAGTTTCTCCAAAAATCCTGGGACTGTGGGAGGTGAGAGAGACACACAGACACACAGCATCACCTGAGTATGTGTTTTGATGGTGCTTTTGTGATGAAAAGCAGAACTGTGTTTATGAAAAAGTTAGGATGCTTTTCAAAATGTAAATAAAATCAGAGTGAAGTCAATTGAACTCCTCCACTTGGGGCAGCAACTCCTCCCATGTTTGGGACCTCCACTTGGAGTTGGACTGGAGGTGCTAATCCTCATCCCTGCCTCTTCACATTTGGCTTCTAAACGGCTCAGTGTGAGCTGGAGGTCTTCGCTCGATGAAGCCAACAGAACCACATCAGCCACAAAAGGCAGAGGTGTGATCCTGAGGTCACCAAACAGGAAACCCTCCACCACATTGTACTGTTCTCAGTCAAATATAGCATTTAATTTATTTGGAGATCATTGCCTTCTGCTGTTATTTACATTTTACATTTTGTCCTAATGTTTTTGGAAATGGGGTTATATATGTCACAGCCCTCTCTGTCTTCTTTCTGACCATCAGTCGGTGTTTCCTCCCATGCTGTCCAGAGGACTTCCTCAGAGACATCACATAGTCATCTACATGCTGCTTCACTCGTCCCTTACTCACCTGCAGCTACAGGTAACAGCTGACAGTGGCTCAGACTGCCTCCTTTCTGATGGTGGATGTGATCTTTGCATAATTTTGGAAACTACTGGATGACTTTTACATGGTCTTAATGCCATATATTGTATGTGATGTTGGATGGATGATGACAGAAATGAGCTCAGTGGCTTTGTACAAAGCAAACACTACCATGTTGTTATCTTAATTTAATTATGAGTGAATATGGTTTAATTTGCCTCTCTTTTTGTGAATTGACCCCTCTGTAAATTCTGATGTTATTTTGAAGTGACTTTGGTGAACCTTCAGACTCTTGTTTTGTTCCTCTCTTGTTGACTCCACCCTCCAGCCCTCTCTCAGGCCTTCACCTGCTGAGGTCAGTGCATGTCTGTGGGCCGACAGCCGGCTGGTCAGAGCCATCGTGTCTGCTGTGGACGGAGAGGACACTGATGTGTGTCTGGATGACCTGCCGAATAGCATCAGGTATTACAGGTTTAGATGTAGAGCTGGAGTCAAGTATAAGGTGCTCGTTAGTAAATCAGAAATCAGCTGATTGTGTTATGAAGCACAGCTTGTTAAATTTTTATGCTTTGATTTTTGCAGCCTTTCTTAAAAAAAGCAACAAAATTTTAATGTCTACTCAGTGATTCTTCTGCACGATAACAGGAACAGAAGAGGATATTGTGCATCCTGTAATTTGTATTCTTTCCTGGTATTTAGGTCGGTATGTGGGGCTTTGAGTCACCCCCAGAACTGACAGGAGGGAGACAAACCAATGCATGTCCCAATCTGGAAAAAAAGAAAAGAAAAGAAAACAAAAAAACAGCAGACATTGGCATTAACATTGGTATTAACATCAGCAGAAATACTGTGAGCTGGAAGCTTCATGGCATGGGTTTCCACAGCCGAGCAGCTCCTGTAGGTGTAATGTGTAGGTGACCCAGTACTCATGTCCATGTAATCTGAATCGGCCTGACTCATTTCCCCCATACTGCTAACTCCTCAGGGTCACTGAGAGCGTTCTAGATCCACATCACCAAGCTACCAACATATTAATAGGAGAGGGGATGGAAAAAAAAAAAAGCAGACATTAAAACTAATCATTAAAACTAGTTATTTAATATTAGCAGGCTGTGGAGTTAAGTTCAGCCAGTAGTCCCTGTTCTGCTCTATGCTGGGGTCTTCCTGCTCCTTTTTTGAACCCCTTCTGTGTTTCCAGTGTGTCACAGGTGTCTGCAGATGGCGCTCTGACCGAGTCTTCGATGCCTCTGGCAGTCTTCATCAGTCGGGCGCCAGCCAGCGGGCCTGACCTGGAGCGGGTCAGCACTGGGACCAAGTTTGCCCTGGAGCTGTGGCTGAGGAGCCTTGATGTCCCTGACCTCTGACCCCGATCCTCATCTAAAACCCCAGCCTACAGGCATCAGGAAGGACAGACCAGGATGAGAGAAATGATGTTGCTGTGAATCCCCTTGCCGTTCTACACTGAAACGCTTAAAATAGAAAGTCATTGTAATGTTACTTCAGGCCAGCAGGTGGCAGTGCAGACCAACTCTGGCTGGTTGTTTAACACAGGACAGGGGAGGGTTAGCAGCAGAGGGAAATGACTTTCTCCAACTTTAAACTAACACAAGGTGGCTGCTTAATGGACTTATGGGTATTTTCAATTCAAGATTCAAATCAGACAGTAAAACAAATTAATGAATTTCAAAAAAAGGAAGAACTTTTATTAGATGACACTCTGAAGCATCTTATGTTGGGAAATAACTTGTACAGAAAAGAGAGTTACATTTTTGTATAAATAATATAATAAGCCCACATACTTTGACATTATTGTTGACTTTTGTCTCTGAGGAGACACCAAAGAGGAGTGTCTATTCATCAAAGAGGAGACACTTCTTTCCAAAAAGGCAAGTTTTCCAAAATCCTGGTTCTGATGAGAATGGGGCAGTCCTGGACTTTTATTATCTAAAATAATCATGTATGTCATTCAAATAAAGACATTAAATCTATTTCTTTTGTCACATAAATTATATTTTTGTTATTTAAATATGACAAAATCTACACACTACGCACTTCATCAACATCTGCTGAAGAAGCTCATATTGTGTGATTAAAAGCTAAAAACTGGACTTTTTGTTCTTTATTTTTGAGAACACAATAAATACTGTCCTGAACTTTTCATGAAATATTTGATTGGACCAAAGTTGACGTACAGTACTGTGCAAAAGTCTTAAGCCACCACTCGTCTTTATATTTTACTTCCAAGAGCCAGACTTGTAATTTTTAAAGTGGTCTTGAGCAATAGTTCTCCAGGTTTCTGAAAGTCTTTCAAAGTTTTTCTTTGGGCATTGGCTGCTTTTTCACTCATTTTCAGTCCAGTTCTTGTACCTGACCATTTTCAGAGGAATGTGTTTTTCTTTGTTAAGCTACCAAACACTGCCTATGAATCATTCAAGCATTAAAAAAAGACACCTAACTCAAGAGATGAAACAGTGTTGTGTCTACACCTAACAACAACTGATTAGTAGCCTGTCACAAAAACATTTGTTCCCATTTCTTTAGTTGAATTGATGAAAAATGCCAAAGATAACACAGTTTAACAGGCATAACATTTTTTTTTTTTGCACCAACAAGGTGATTCCCAAAGACTTGGCATATCTCTGCATGGTGTGCAGTTTATCCTTAAAAACTTTGAGGAAACTGGACAAGTGGAGGACAAAAGAAGAAGTGTCAGGCCCAAAAAACTATCTACAACACATAAACAGTATCTGAAAGTCATGTCCTTAAGAAATAGGGAAAAAGACCAGACACAGGGCCTGAGATATGCACCTAACCCTTCAGGTGATCCACTGTTAACTGAAGCCTCAACAGAAATGGTCTCAGTGGAAGGGTAACTGTCAAGAAGGGAAACAGGAAGAAAAGGCTGAGGTATGCCACATTACTCCAGAACTGGCCTAAAAATCAGTGGCAACAGGTCTGATGGAGTGATGAATCCAAATTTGAAATTTTTGGTTCAAATTGTCATCAGTATGTACGGAGGAGGTCAGGAGAGAGGTATAACTGATTGTCTATAGCTATCTATAAAACATGGTGGAGGCTCTGTCAGGGTTTGGGGCTGCATTTCAGCCAGTGGTGTTGGAACACAGAAAAATACAATCAGATTTTGATCCACCATACAATACCATCTGGAAAACATCTGACTGGCAACAGCTTCATTTTTCAGCATGACAGTGATCCCAAACACTGTCAGTGCAGTCAAAGCATACCTGGATAGAAAAACGCACAATGAAACACTCTTGGTCATGGATTGACCTCCCCAGAGACGAGATTACTTAAAGACATTACAAGAAAGCTGTTTAAGAGAGTTCAGGGTGTACTGAAGAATAAAGGAGGTCACACCAAATGGTGTCTTACAAGCTTGTTAGAATTGTACAAACTCTGTTTTTGCCTTCTGTATTTCCATGCAAAATATACAAAAAAAAGGAGTGGCTTGAGACTTTTGCACAGTACTGTATGATCATATACTAAATCAGTATAATTTTATTGAAAAGACAATTACTGTAATTAATCTTCCTTATGTGGCAGAATTTGGAGCAAAAATATTTACTTTCTACTCCAACTGTTGATTAGTTTGGGTACATTTCAACATAAAAGACATAAAATAACACGAACAAATCGAAAACTAATATTTGCTATTACTGATATTAACTTAATCATTACAATTTTCACATTAAACCAAAAAATATGAAAGCAGCAAAAACCCAAACAATATTTGATATAAAACTATGTATATATATTATGTATGCATAAAATTCTGTATTTTACAGAATTTTGGCACAATTGCTTAATTGAATAGTACGAGTGCATATGGTCAAAGGTGGTACTACACCGTGAGAGTAGAAATTTGTCAACAAACAAAGTGGCTGCCATGGGACAGTTCTCTCCACAGAAGAAGAAATGGACCATAAATAACATGTGTAGAATAGCCCTTTTCATTTTCTGTAGCTAACTTTATATGCTGTTTTTTATGGTAGACTTGCACAGTTTAAGCATTTTTTTCAGGTTTCATATTTTCTTCCTGTCATACATGATGATACAAACCAAACACGCCTTCATGGTTGGGAACACTGGGATTTCTGGTATTTTCCAACACAAAAACTGTTATTGGTGTCTACCATCACACAAAATCTGAAAACGATGTCTTGAAAACTGTGGACGCTAGACTGCTAACAAACAGACAGACAAACAAACGGAACCGATTACATACTCCCTCCCTTCAGGGGGAGAAACAACAGGCTGACGTCAGCATGTTGTAATAAAAACATCATAAAACATCAAAGTTTTAGTATAGCCCTTGCCCTTCAGGGGAGTTGCTCTCTCTGAGTGCTCTTGTTTTAACTATAAACCATGCAGAGTTATTCTAGTAGAGCCCAAGAATATAAGTAAGGAGATGGGAGTCAGCTGAGTAAGACCACTTCAAATTGCTTTTCCGAATCTTGGGAATAAACAATTTTCTGTGCATGGTAGTGAACACACAGGCACTGTACAGATGTATTAATCATGATGAATTGGTTCAGTTTCAGATAAGCAGCTGTGGTTGCACTGGTTGGTCACACCTTAACCAACAGAAACCAGGAGTGACATCAGTTTGACATCAGAGTCTGAGGATTATCCATCTAAAGTTCCTGAGGTCTATAGCTCCCTCCAACTCTGTTTCAATACTTTAATACCTTTTACAGGAGATATCACTGTCACACATGACTCTGTAATGGCCTGCAGTGCTGTCTAAAACAGTTACCTGGACAAGTCTCACTGGGATTAAATAGTTTTGACCTACATTTTGTTATTACAAAAGGCCCCACTGTAAAATTTCACACTGCTGGCAAGTCAGAGCTGCACCTGAACCAGATTTGGGGACACCACTTTAGTTTTGTTAAAGAATGTGAATTAAGCCCCGCTACATACCAGGTTCTATTTACATCATTTCATTTAAATGTACAAGCACACAATGTAGGTGCATCCCTTATTCATGCAGTAATAAGAGGAACCATTGGCCTCTTTGTTGTGTTGTAACGAAGATGATGGCATGAAACCATGATCTCTTGGTGTTTTCTGTCAGTTATAAATGAAGGCAAACAAGTGCCACCCAGCTCCTGTCCCACAGGAGAACAGTAGGGAAGATGGATGTGGAAAGTTCAGGCATGGAAATGGTTTAACTTATTTCATCATCAAACACAGTGGCAGTGCCGAAGGGCAGGTGTCACACACACCTGCCAGACTCTCACCACTTCACACAACACGTATTGAATCCCATTAGTCTACTAAACCTTGAATCTAATATGGAAGTGCCAAAAACTGCAGTTCCTCTAATGGACACATGAGGCAGGCTCCAAAAGTGAGTCCACATAGACTCCCATGTTAAAATGTCCAATTTTAGAGAAGATTTAAATATTTTTTTATTTTTTTATTGTGGAGCAAAGTGCAAAACTGAGAGAACTGATAAATGTTAAATGCCACACCACTGGGTGAAATTAAAACCATTTTTTATGGGTTTAATCTGAAAAATTCCTGGATCATCAACCAAATGTGCATTTTGGGTAAACTTTGAGGGATCACCATGTGGGATAGGTGGCTCCTTAAATCAAGTTATATCATATAAAAGGCCTTCTTTTTGCCCTACATTTTGATGCCAGGCTCATTATTTTGGAATATAGTCATTTTTTAACATTTGCGAACGTAGCTTATGGCTATGAAACTGAACACTGGTGTTCACATATTCTTTAGTTTGGACACATTACACTGATCTAACAACTTCAGGCACTTAAAGAAAAACCTGGATCATAGAGGGTCTTACTGCACTGAACACACGTTGGATGTTCCCAGCTAAAGTTTAGTTAAATGAGTAAGCTGAACAGGCAGTGAGGCACAACAGACAACAGAATTTCCTTGCAGGAGTTTCCCCGGCAGAATATTTTGGCTGCATTTTGTAAGAATCCAATGAGAGAATTTAGATTAATAGTTTTAAGTGTTTTTCTTTTTAAATAAAGCATAAATGTCATTGAACATCATTATTCCATAAACGAGGCCTTTGACTTTCTCCGTAAGCTTTCAGCAGCTGAGTTTGTGACAGCAGCAAGTTCAAGAGTGAGGCATTCAGGTGAATCACTGCAGACAGGAAATGAATCAAACCCATTAAATGATAAAAAAAAAAGATAAAAGACATTATAAAAATAACTGGGACGCTGGGAAATACTGATGAGAACATGATATGTCAGTGTGACTCGCTATGCTCTGGTGATGTGCTAAAAAGCAATTTCCATATTCTGTGGTTTTTTTAATGTCTAATATCTTTGCTTATGTTGGTAAATAGCCTGTAGTCAACAGGAGTTATGAAGGGGATATATATAAAATAAAGAAGTGACCTGTTTTGCAAGTATCTTTATGACTCTGCGTTATTGTACCTACTGTGTTCTACATTAGAATCAATCCAGTCCTTTTTGGCCACTTCAGACATCTTTATAGAACTGTTATGATGTATTTGTTGCAGTTTCTGCTGCCCTCTTAGACAGATCTCTCTGGAAAAAGACATTTTTAATGTCAGGGAGACTTTTTACCTGGATAAATAGGGGATATAAAAAAAGTGACTTTGCCAAAAACTGCTTGCAGCTTCTACCTTGTAACAGGAATGTTTTTTCTGGCTCAAAATAACTTGGTATCATTCATGAGAGATATGTTTGAGATATGTTTGACAGATTATAGGCCAACCACATCTAGCTAGCTCTGGCTCATGTTATAGCAACCTTCATATTTTTGACAGAGTTGCCTGATTTTTAAAATGCCAAAGGGGTCAAAATGTCAAAATTACCCCTTTGGCGGTTGTAGTTTTCTTTAAACATTTTATTAGTAAATTGACATTTCAAAATGTCAATTTTCAAAACACTTTCATGTGTGGACAGTGATTCTCAGAATGAAGACACAGATGCTTAAGACTGAATTCATTGCTTTTGTGTTGGAACTGGAATCAACAAGATGTGTGAATCATTTGGAAGTTTGTGGCTGCTGTAATTGCAGCTGACCACTAGATGTCACTGGTAAGGTCCATCTTTGAGGCTTTGAAGCTTCAAATCTTTTTTAGTACAATTAGGAAGAAGCCTCAAAAGCTTCACAAAGTTTCATCCGCCCATCTCTAGGTAATGGCTTTATTCATAGATTCCTAACAAAGAGCAGCTATTTTGCTCTAAATTCAAAGGATATTTTTTCTAGAAAGTCATCCATAGTTTGATACTTAAAAAGAAATGGAAAAGTATTGGCTGCTCAATAAACTCTATTTGACTTTTTAAAAATAAAAATTAGCTACTTTAGATCCTTGAAAAATGTTCTGGTTTCTGGAAAGGCAAACACTCCCAGAGAGACGTCCCGGTCTCAGGCCATCATGTTCCTGAGATGAAAGTGGTGAATAAACTTACTTGTGGTTCATAGAATAGAATGGGGGCAGAGCCTTCAGCTGTCAGGCCCCTCTACTGTGGAACCAGCTCTCAGTTTGGATTCAGGAGACAGACACCCTCCCTACTTTTAAGATTAGACTTCAAACTTTCCTTTTTGATAAAGCTTATAGTTATGGCTGGATCAGGAGACCCTGAACCCTCCCTTAGTTATGCTGCTATAGGCTCAGGCTGCTGGGGGGTTGCCCACAGTGCATGGAGCACTTCTCCACTCCCTAATGTTTTTATATGTCACTCTTTTTTTCCCCTCACCCTACATCCAGGCGAGGCAGATGGCTGCCCCTCCCTAAGCCTGGTTCTGTTGGAGGTCTCTTCCTGTTAAAAGGGAGTTCGTCCTCCCTGCTGTCACTAATGTTGCTCATAGGGGATTGTCTGATCAGCGGGGTTTTCTCTTTAATATTTTAAGGTATTTACCTTATAATATCAAGCACCTTAATGTGACTGTTATACTGGGGATATATAAAAAATTGAACTGAGCCAAAGAACCCATCTTTAGACTGGTACCTTCTACATTTAGATGAATATACAATATTGTTGCTGGAGAAAAGATGCATTTAAACTGTTCAAAAGTGTTCAAACTGCTGCCTTCAGGCAAGCGGTACAGAGTGCTGTTTGCAAAAACCAGCCACCACAGAGACAGTTACTTCCCCCAGGCTGTCACTCTGATGAACACTGTAAAATAACCCACATCATGTAATCATGTCTCCCATATTTTAGCAGGACGCCGGGACCTGACGAGAGAACTGAAGAAGAACAGAGCTGCAGACAACTCAGCTGAAAAGCTGCGTGAAAGCAGAACAGTAAAAGCATTATTACTGTGAATAAACCAACATGTACTGGCGAGACTGCCTATTTGGGTCCTTTTGTATTACAGTATTCAATTCAGTTCAATTCAATTTTATTTATATAGCGCCAAATCACAACAAAAGTCGCCTCAAGGCGCTTTATATTGTAGGGTAAAGACCCAACAATAATACAGAGAAACCCCAACAATCAAACGACCCCCTATGAGCAAGCACTTGGCAACAGTGGGAAGGAAAAACTCCCTTTTAA
Source organism: Heterochromis multidens (assembly GCA_015108495.1). Lineage (NCBI taxonomy): Eukaryota > Metazoa > Chordata > Actinopteri > Cichliformes > Cichlidae > Heterochromis > Heterochromis multidens. The sequence goes on from VUQS01070884.1 coordinate 11,577, forward strand.
CAGGAAGAAACCTCCGGCGGAACCAGGCTCAGGGAGGGGCAGCCATCCGCCACAACCGGTTGGGGGTGAGGGGAGAAAGACAAAGACATGCTGTGGAAGAGAGCCAGAGATTAATAATAGTTCATTAAATGCAGAGAGGTGTAAAAACACAAGGTGAGTGAACAGAGGTGAGAGAAAGAGAAACACTCAGTGCATCATGGGAAACCCCCAGCAGCCTAAGCCTATTGCAGCATAACTAAGGGAGGATTCAGGG